>NW_023607927.1:0-33198 GCF_013339725.1 Rhipicephalus microplus
CACAAGAAAGAAAAATAATCCAGAAAAAGACTCCGGCACGTGGAATCGAACGTCTGACCTATTGGTTGTGAGTGCGTGGCCTTAACTACGGAGCCACGAAAGAGCACCTCCTTCAACAATGAAACAGCAAGCTATTTATATCGACCAATCACCACTGCGATGCCGATCTCGAGAGAACTATCATGTTTTCATCATTAGCAGCGAGATGGCGCAATGAGCGTGCGTCTGGAGATCGTCACGACGCGGAGACACGCTCATGCATTGATCTACCATGCGTACTTTGCCCCACGGAGGGTAAGGGGAGTTGAGAAATAGATGCTCCCGCGCGCGCGCTTATCTCATGGTAGGGAGAAGCGTACGCCTTGGGATTTCACCGGATGATTCTGTTGTACTTACAGGGCGCGCAAAGGTCTCTGCGCTCGCTGCCCAGTCTCCGTTTGCGAAATGGGCGCGCTTTTCAGACACAGCGAAAGAACAACTGAGACACTCATTCAGGTTTATTTGAACCTGTAAGTACGTTTCGTGCGTCATTTGTGCGTGAGCAATGCAGGGTACGTTTCCATCTGCTTGACATTATTCGCGTGACTATCCAACTTGTTGCTATCGCATTCATTGCTTCGCCTTTGCGGCAAAGCTATCACTTTTTATTAACACACATACACGAAAGTGCCGTGCACTGTAAGAAAGTAATGAAAGGTGTCTTACCAATTTATCATACCTTAGGGTTAACTCGTCACATCTAAATAATTTTGGCGATGTACCATTATTCTTTCTGCGATCATCAAACTTCCTTCTGATAGCCACAGAGGCTGCACACCAGAGAAGAGATTTTTAACGTGCATCGTGTCCACGAGCTTAGCAGTGCAACGCCTACCTGCTGGGATACCATGGCGGCTATACACTAAAGCATTCGTCAAGAATGACTGGTATAAAAAGTACCTGTGATATGAGGCATCCTTATGTATATTTCAAGCTGCGAATAACTTTATAATTGTGATATATATAACCGGCTTAGAATAAGGAAAGTCAAGTAAGAAGAATATTAAGGCAGTTACGCACACCAAAATGTAATAAAAAAGCAATGATGAACCCGTTTCGTGACATTCGCATACTAATCAGAGTTGACGCAAGAAGTGCACACATCAGCAGTCGTTCATGCTAATCGCATGAATGGCTTTAATGCAGCGCATTAGTTCTGCCTGAGTGAGTGTATATGGGTGATAGGTGCACGTATAATAACTTTTATTTTTGTGCGTGAGAAGCAAACGTTTTGCGAAGTTCAGCACAAGAAAAAAAAGATGAACATTCTACAGCAAACGAGAAATAGGAGAGAAGTACAAAAATACAAGAGAAGTGCAAATGACCTCTGCGCTGGAACGACGCTTGCACAACAAGAAGACGGGAGTTCGCGCTATGCTTTGCCGCTCCGGCTTTCTCGGTCACGAGAAATATGCTGGCGAGAATTGGCCGTTAAGAAAAGTAGGTCTTTTTATATGGACTGTGTGTAGTCTTCTCCGTGGAACTTTGTGGCATTCTGCTTCTTCTTGCGCATGACTGATCGCGTTCTTGCCAGAGATAGAATTTATGAGACGACCTCTGCAGATTGTGTTTCGGACCTTTTGTTGGCCAAGCAACCTTTATTTCACAACGTTACCCGAATACCCACAAACAACTAAAATCTTACGCAAGTTTTGACGCGGTGCATTTCATTGTTCGGGTCATTACATGGCTATTTGTTGCAGGTGCACAAGAAATCATTAAATAGAAAAGAAAATTAAACTTGACAGACGAAACCAAAGTTACGGTCAGTGACCCCAGTCACGACTGATCGTGTGCGAATTTCAGCAGTGTGATAGTTCCATTTTTGACAAATTTAGAAGGAGACGCTTCTTCGTTTGTAGTTGCGGCACCAATTTAGCGTTTTCTCATACAGCCATGCAACTACGCACTGCATTTTGAAAGATTCACTGAATTCTAGCATTTTTATTTCAGTAGAGCCTGCGCGATAAAAGGTCGTTGAGTTTCACATGACCTGCAGAACAGCGTGAGTTTCACATGACCTGTTGAGTTTCACATGACCTGCAGAACTTGTTAGGCTGACGAGTGACTCGTTATGCAAAGCAATCTTGGATATAAACTAATAAAAATTAGAAATGAGTTAGGTCGCCATAGTTATCGTATAGTATAAAAGTACCTCTATTTGCCTGCCAATCAGTAATGATTTACCTTATGAAATGTTTGCTCTGCCAAGCGTTGCAAATGACAATTTCGAATGTGTACAAACGTGACGAAAATGGAAAGCACAAATTAGAAAAGACAGTTTTTCCAACGGTTATATTTTTGAACAAGGAATAATTGCATAAATAGTATGTGGATAGTACTTCCTGTTAACTATATGTATACCCTCAGCTTCCCTTTAACTACTCTTAGTAATTCTTTTAAACTACCCTTGGCTACAGTGTTTTTTGTTTTGTTTTTTTGCTCACTTCAGTTTCACCAAATTTAGGCTTTTCTAAGGTTGCCAGAAAGCAAAGTTATAGGAACTGCCATGACAACTGGGCTGTGTCAGTATCTTAGCATTGACTCATTAAAGAAAAATTGGAGCACGCTTCAGTTCCGCCGTCAAGAGTAGATCACGATAGCGCAATCGGTCCTCCTGCACATCGACTTGTGGACTGCTAAATTGCTTACGTTTTCCGTGAATGCCCCAACCTTGCCTTAAGGAAACAAATTACTCTGCACCTTACATTCGTCGTTTCAAAGTATAATTGAATTCATATCGCTTGCATAGTTGCTAATAATAATAATAATAATAAGTTTTGGCATCCCCAAATTCACAAATGATCATGAGAGACGTCATAGTGGAGGGCTCCGGAAATCTTGGCTATCTGGTGTTCTTGAACGTGCACTGATATTGCACAGTTCCGCACCGCGGTGGACTAGTGAATAAGGTATTCAGCAGCTCAACCGCAGGTCGCGGGGCCGAATCCAGGTTGCGGCGGCTGCATTTTCGATGAAGGTGAAAATGCTGTAGGCCCATAGGCTCCGATTTGGATGCTCGTTAAAAAATTCCAGGTGGGCGAAATTTTCGAAGCCCTCCACTATGGTGTCTCCTATCATATAATGGTGGTTTTTGGACGTTAAAGACCACATATCAATCAATATCAATCAATCAAATCATTTCACAGTACACGGGTCTCTAACTTTTCGCCTCCATGGAAAGCCGACCATCATGGCCGAGATGGAGCCCGCGACCTTTAGGTCAGCAGTCGAGCACCCTAGTCACTGTTTGCCACAAAGGCAAACGAGCACAGTTATTACATGGCCACTAATTAATAATTATTAAATTTACGATTGAGTGAAGGGCCTAATATACGCAGTTGAAGGGCAACCCACAAACCTACGCAGCTGTTCACTTTGTTGATTGTTCTGCTACTCATGATGACCAAATATGCCTGGGCGCTTTGTAATAGGAGGGAGTGGGGCTTTAAAACACCTTCTCGTTGCTTAATTTATTTCTTTTGACGCTTGATGTGGTTTTACGCTTCTGCCACAAAATATATGATTCGTTAAGGAGACATCTTTGATTATGTGTCATTCAGAAGGTGTTTTTTTAAGACGTTTACAAAAAAAAACTGATGGCTCCTAGGTAAAACGCCTGCTTCATTCACAGATAGCCTGTGTTCAACTTTCACTGAAACCAGGAAATTTTCATTACCTAATTTTGCACCTTTCTCAATTTTTCAGTCACGTAAACATGATTTTTCTACTGGTAGCAAGTTACGCATAAAATGTAAAACCTGACAAGTTGTTTACTCGTACGTACAGAATTGTTCATGGAATCAACATTAATTGTAGCGTAAATTACCACCCCAGCGATACAAACAAAACAAGCGAAGTTAGAAAATAAAGCACAACAATCACGGACTCTAACATATTCCAATATTAACAGCGTGTCGGGGATCTGCAGTAGTTGTGACGTAGAAGAAAAAGCTCTGAAGTCAATGCAAAAGGGCTGCTGTTCAGGCGAATTAGTGTTCCGTTACTGCGGCGTAATTGAGCGCTCTTCGTGATGAAAAAAGGAAAAAATAATATCATACACAGACCAAATAATAATAGAATACCCTGTTTGGATACGCCTTAAGGTTGGTCGTAATTGTGCGGAGAAGATACCGCCGGGTAGTTCGCCCTTGAAATCTACCCTTATTTTTTTCCTCAAAAGCAAACCTCAGCTTTCAAATGCAGTTATGACCCTACTTCAGCTACCCGTCAATCGACCTTTCGGGAGAGCTTTCCTATTTATTTTGTCTGTTAATTTAGCCCATCAACTAAAATCAATGTTGCGAGTCATTATTCGCTACAGATCTTAATATAAAGTTTGAGATGAATTCACGAGTAAGTTTAACTTGAGGTCTTGTAATTTTTAAGCAGACATGACCTCACAAAAACGCTATTTCAATCACGCAGGGGAATTACGTGGGCGGAACACACGCAAAACAAACTTTGCAAAATTTGAACTTGCCATTTCGGCGCATGAGTTGGCTTCGCCACATAAATTGCGTAAGTGTGGCAGAAACAGCACGGGTGAAATGGGAGTGCCCAAGTGTGGCCAGACTTCCCTAGTACAAGCGTCAATTCTATTCCACGTGGGCACCATGTAGTAGCTACCTCTTGCCCCTCCGAAGTTTTGCAAATAAGTGATTCTACTTCAGTGCCGTATTGACAACACTGAGACGTGCTGAGGACCATAGTAATAGTAACGAGCTGGTGTATGCCTGAGGTGAGTAAACTTACGAGTGAGTTCGCCGACCTGCACTTGAATGGCCGTCAGAATACCCTCTAAAGCAATCTGTATGGAGCGTTTAAGAATACGTTGCCTGACAAGCACGTACGCAATATTGAACAGTGCCAGTATGGTCTGCTGAATTGAAAATAGCGGTGCCTCTTCGCATTTCGCAAGTCGTTGCATCTTTCCCAATATGTTCATGCCTAACCGCGCTGTTTTCTTTATGCTAATATCTCGTGGATATCTAGAATGTAGAATGCTGATGAGGTCATTGCTCACTAGATAAATAAAGGTGCTCGCTGCTTTCAATTGGATAGACCAAATATACCAAACATACCATATCTCTGAGACGTAAATTTCTAATACTCCATACTGGGTGACATCCCGATGCTGCGAAGCCATTCTTGCCATGAGATGCGATTCGATTCCCGTAAGCTGAGTCGTGAATTGATATTTGATTGGGAGACCTCACTGTTCTGGAAGCTTCACTGGAAACCCATCGCAGCACTTTTTATTGTGAATCAGTCTGTACGGCTTTAAACTGAATTGTTTTTTTTTTTGCTTCTGGAGACGTGATTGCAATTTTCATGAAATTATCACACATGCATGTCGACTTTCCACTGCCTATAGCCCCTTTAATTGTGCCTCAACAAAAGCCATCGTTAATCTGATGTCATAGTTGAGGCGACCTTAGCGTTCTTTTAAAAGTCTAATCTGAAACAAAGTTCACAGCGATTCATGGGCGAGAGGACTTCTTAACTGAAACTGAAACAAAAGCAAACGCGATGTTCCACAAACCACAACTCTGAGCGAGGTATCCTAATCAAATATCAAGTTACGGCTCAGCTTACGGGAATCTGATCTCATCTCACGGCAAGAATGACTTCGCAGCATCGGGATGTCACCCAGTATGAAATATTTGAAATTTACTTCTCAGAGTTTGCATGTCCCACATGCAAACGTCAAACAACTCACGGCCCTCAGTCTTCAGCAGCTGCGAAGCAACTGACCACGGCGGCGGTCCGATCTGCAACGCAGCAGAAGGTGCTAAGAATCTCTGGATCCGGACAGGCCACCCTTGGGACCTGAACTTGGCAACGTTTAGCTAGAACCTTTTCTAGGGAGGCAAGTCTAGCTGTACTATTGGAGGAGCTAGAGGGTGTTAAATGGGATATAATAGGGCTCAGTGAGGTTAGGAGGACAGATGAGGCCGATACGGTGCTACAGAATGGGCACGTCTTTTGCAATCCGGGCTTGGCTGACAGAAGAGAACTGGGAGTGGGGTTCCTAATTACCAGAAACATAGCTGGGAATACAGAGGAACACTATAGCAATAATGAAATGGTGGTGGACATCGTTATTAAACTCATTAAGAAATACAAGATGAATATGATACAGGCTTACGCGCCTACATCCAGCCATGATGACGCTTCAGTTGAAAGCTTCTATGAAAACGCGGAATCGGCAACGAGTAAGGTAAAAACACGGTATACTATACTGATGGGAGACTTTACTGCAAAAATAGGAAAAAAGCAGGCTGGAGACCAAGCAGTAGGAGATTATGGCATCGGTACAAGAAATGCCCGAGGAGAGCTACAATTAGAATTTGCAGAACGCAATAATTTACAGATTTTGAATACCTTCTACCAAAAATGAGGAAACCGTAAAAGGACATAGAGGAGCCCTAATGGCGAAAATAAGAATGAAATAGACTTTATAATGAGTGCACACCCAGGCATCGTGCAGGATGTGGAAGTGGTTGGCAAGGTACGGTGCAGTGACCGTAGAATGGTACGGTCTCGAATTCGTCTAAACTTGAAGAAAGAACAATTAAACTGATACGCAAGAAGCGAATCAATGAGCTAGCACTGAGAGGGAAATCACAGGAATTCAGAATCTCGCTTCAGAACAGGTACTCGGCTCTTATTGAGGAAACCAACCTTAGCATAGATACAATGAATGATAATCTCACGAGTATCATTATAGAGTGTGCAGTGGAAGCTGGAGGCAGGGTAGTTTGACTGGATTCTGGCAAGATTTTCCAGGAAACGAAGAATCTCATTAAGAAGCGTCAATGCATAAAAGTCTAAAGCACAACAGACAAAACAGAACTGTCAGAGCTTTCGAAGTTGATTAATAAGCGCAAGGTATCCGATGTAAGAAGGTAGAACATGGAGAGTATTGAACAGGCTTTGAAAAACGGAGGAAGCGACAAAGCAGTGAAGAGGAAACTTGGGGTAGGGAAAAATCAGATGTATGCACTAAGGGACAAAGAAGGCAAAATAACTACCAATATGGAAAGAATAGTTAAAATAGCGGAGGATTTTTACAGAGATCTGTATAGTAGCCGGGACAACCACGACCTTAATACTATCAGAACTAGCTGTAACCCAGATGACATACCATCAGTAATGATAGAACAAGTTAGACAAGCCTTGGAGAGCATGCAAAGAGGCAAAGCTTCTGGTGAGGATCAGGTAGCATCCGATCTGCTGAAAGATGGAGGAGAGATTGTGTTAGAAAAACTAGCCATTCTGTTTACGAGGTGTCTCCTGACGGGAAGAGTACCAGAGTCTTGGAAGAATGCTAACATGATCTTAATGCATAAGAAAGGAGATGCCAAGGACTTGAAGAATTACAGGCCGATCAGCTTTCTCTCTGTAGTATACAAGCTATTTACAAAGGTAATGGCTAACAGAGTAAAGAAAACATAAAAATTCAATCAACCAAACGAACAAGCCGGATTTCGAACAGGCTACTCAACAATCGACCACATTCATACTACCATTCAGGTAGTAGAGAAATGCTCAGAGTATAACCAACCACTATACATAGCCTTCATAGATTACGAGAAGGCGTTTGATTCAGTAGAAATATCAGCCGTCATGCAAACACTGCAAAATCAGGGCGTCGATGAAGTATATATAAACATCCTCGAAGAAATCTACAGGGGATCAACTGCTACCATAGTGCTTCATAAAAAAAGCAACAGAATACCAAGCAAGACGGGTGTAAGGCAGGGGGATACAATCTCCCCAAAATCTCCCCAATATTATTTACCGCGTGCTTACTGAAGGTTTTCAGAAGCCTAGAAAGGGAACAGTTAGGGATAAGAGTTAATGAAGAGTACCTTAGTAACCTGCGCTTCGCCGATGACATTGCATTGCTGAGTAACTCAGGGGACGAATTGCAACTCATGATTACGGAGTTAGACAAGGAAAGCAGAAGGTGGGTCTTAAAATTAATCTGCAGAAAACAAAAGTAATGTACAACAACCTCGGAAAAGAGCAGGGCTTCGAGATAGGTAATAGTGCACTTCAAGTGGTAAAAGACTATGTCTACTTAGGGCAGGTAATAACCGCTGAGCCGAACCACGAGATTGAACTAGAAGAATAAGAATGGGGTGGAGCACATTTAGCAAGCACTTTCAATTTATGACAGGTAGATTGCCACTATCCCTCAAGAGGAAGGTATATAACAGCTGTATCCTGTCGGTACTTAGCTACGGAGCAGAAACATGGTGGCTTACAAACAGGGTTCAGCTTAAATTGAGGACGACGCCGAGAGCAATGGAAAGAAAAAAATGGTACGTGTAGCCTTAATAGACAAGAAGGGAGCAGAGTGGATTAGGGAACAAACGGGGGTTAAGGATATAATAGTTGAAATCAAGAAGAGGAACTGGACATGTGCCTGGCATGTAGTGCGTAGACAGTACAATCGCTGGTAATTAAGGGTAATTAAGGGTAATTAAGGGTAAATTTCAACTTTCAAGTTTCAACTTTCAACTAACTGGATTCCCAGAGAAGGCAAGAGGGTTAAGGTGAGACAGAAGGTTAGGTGGGCAGATGAGGTTAAGAAGTTTGCGGGTATAAATTGGCAGCAGCAAGCACAGAACCGAGTTAACTGGCAGAACATGGGAGAGGCCTTCGTCCTGCAAGGAACGTAGTCAGGCTGATGATGATGATGATGATGTTGGTGATGATGATGATAATTATCTCAAAGTTGTGGTATATTTGCTTCCTGAAGGGACACAATGGGTACCACGAAGAATGGTCCGAGTAAAAGAAAACTCGGGATGTTTCCTTGCTGTGGCTACACACCTTTTAAAGAAACGAACATTATTAAAAGGTCAAATATATTCTTCAGCGCTTGCTGCGTTCCATGTTTGACGAAGGAACGTGGCGTCTTGTCATACACGGTCGACAAAGTTGGGTAGTGTCTTCGAACTAAAAGTGTCGTCTTTCATTTGTTTGAAGAAGTACATCCAGGCAAGAAAAGTGTCAGAAACTTTTAAAGTCATCAGTTTTAGAAGCAAAGTCTATTTAAATTTATTTCTAGTGCCTAATACATGGACTAAGTGTCCTTCAGAATAATTAGCGCCATACCTCTGATATTATCTCCTGACAAGTTTCTTATAAAAACACGCACACCTCCAAATGGCCGATATCACGTCTATGATTGTCATGGTAGGCGTAAACGAAAGAAGAGGCATTGTAAGGGCTCAGCTTTTTTATAAGACACATTATTGATAAAAAGAAACAGGCAATAATGCCAAAAATGTGTGGGCGATCTTTATAGAGTAAAAGTGATATAAATGTGAAGAAATTGGCATTATTGTCTTTTAGTTCTTCCTAATATCATGGCAGGCGTGAACATTCTTGCACGTTCCTCAGCCGCCGCATCCCTTCTTGATCGTCTGCTTTCGCGAATCGACCACGTGAGCTCGTATGGTTAGGTTATTGGCTAGGTAGTATAGTTAGCTTAATAAGCCAGGACACGCTATGACCAAGATAATTAGGCCTATTTATGCTAAGACTATGCTAATTAACCCACATCTTAGTAATATTTTGATGAATCTATATATCAAGCATAGGTCAATATAAGTAGCAGCGTTTCAAATAACGCTACGCTAATTAAGAGCATGATGAATAAAATCAACCTGGTTAGGCCCTTACTAACATTACGCCAGTGGAGGTTGCGTTAATTGTGACTATGGTGATTAGCACGATACTAGTTAAAACAATTGTTATTAGAAGAAGATATATTGAATGTCATGATAATTAAACCATTGCGAGTTACGATAGAAATGATCAAAATTATCTTAAAACTTGGCTAACTAGTATCGTAGAAAGTTGGGCCACGCCGATGCTAGCTTAACTCCAAAGCAGACCACGTTCAGCTGCGTAAAACCTACAAGAATGTTGGTGACCACGAGCTCCTCAGATCACCCCAGCTTTACACAAGTAGTGCAAGATGACCAAAGGATTGTATATGCAATGAAGCTGCTGCTTAGAGAGCACCACATAAACGCTCGACCGTCACACCGGCACTATGACACTCGCGAGTGGAACTAGGACCTTCTCAGAATAGAATTCGTACGCGAGATCATGCGTCAATCAAATTGACGACGTCCGCGGCTAAAATCCGGTACGCCCTTAGAAGATATATTATAACCTAGGGCAGGCTTGATTTCGGGAAACGAATCGTGTTGTTATGAGTAATAAAACGTTTTAAAACAGCAAAGGAACGATCAAGTGCCACATAATGCGAATTGCGCAAAGCATGGGCCGTCGAACGCTCCAACTGTTTACAAAAGCTCGAGCTTGTTCACATATTAACTGTTGCGCATACCCACTGTGGGAAAATGTGGGGATTACAAAACGTTCTGCCATATTTACACTTTGTCAAACACAGCACAAAGTAATTACACCAAGTTCTTTGCAAGCGTGCCGCAACTACCACCGCTCTTTGAAGAATGACGAAAGATGTCATAATGAATGCCTACCTACTACACAATTATTATAGGCGTAATGGGTACTTTTCAAGTGTGCGTGCCAGTTACCGAAAAGTGTTTCAAAAAGCCTCTGAAAGGCCACTCTTCCAGCTTTTACTGTGACAGTGGTGCGCGTTCCGCGCAGGCCCGGTGGGATTTTCAAGCCGGGAAAGATAAAAGAAATCAGAAACATCAAAATGATCTCTACTATTGAAGATGAAAGACCTAGACAATTCTTGGTAATTTCACACACTAGAAAACGAGTAAGATTATTTCAGAGATATGACCTGTTTATACATTTGATGAAGCGATAGTGCATTTTTGGTACTTTTTTTTTGTTTCTCTCAGTAAATGTCTGTTGATATCATCGTCATTCTTTATTTATTTATTGTTTAGTTTTTTTTGCTATGTTTCCCAACCTATCTGGCAGCTGTTGCAGAGCGAGAAATTCGAAGTAATGCGATGATTGATATGTAGGGCTTAACACCCTAAAACCACCATTTGATTATGAGAGACGCCGTAGTAGAAGTCTCCAGGAATTTCGACCACCAGGGGTTCTTTAACGTGCACTCAAAGCACACGAGCCTACAACCATTGCTGCATGGATTTGATCCTGCGGCCTGCGCGTCAGCAGCAGAGTACCGGGTTGATGGGATGCAACAAACAAGCTTCAAGGTCAGTTCGTATTGGTGACAAATGTTGGATCAAAAACTGTTGGAAAACTGATTTCCACACATGAACGCCGGACGTACGCTCGAAGTGCGACTAGCTTTTGGTACAAATTTAACTTTAAAGACGACGAAGTAAATTAGCCATTTATTTTAGGCTTATTTGGCATTTGAATTGCCTTTTTAGTAGTTACTTACCTCGTTTTCTTAGTGGATCGTCAGAAATAGGGTTGTATGTAGGCTGTCAGCTAGTTTGGGCTAGTATTTAGTTTTGTGCGTTTGTGGGTCATAGAAGCACACGCTCGCTTTTGCGCAGTGGTTTATCTTCCGCAGGTCCTTTCCACGCTTATGCGTTGTTTACGTCATAGAATGTGAACTAGCTGTCCAAACGTTTAAACAATCATACTTGTGACTGCAGACTTTATTGCTGGCACACGCCTTTTGCGATGTTGAATGCGGCACTCTTCAAGAAAGAAAGGCGTCACTGTGTGACGGTGACAAATAGACCATTTTACGACTGCTAACTCATTCCACTGTTCTTGCTTAAATAGACAACGTGAGTGCTTGAAATGTTGTGTTATTGTGCTCGTGAGCTCTTGTAGTATCAATAACATGCGAAGTTGATTGCTGTATATTACAACTGCATTGTTTAATGGCTAACAGAAGCTTGTTTCTGAAAAAAATCGCGTCAATCTTGCTTTTCTCTCTTACACATCTACTAATTAGCCGAAGACACCGCAAAATTACCTATTTTTTAAAAGCAAGCATATAAAATTATCGCACCTTATAGTGTTAACGCACGACGTTGCTACCACTCCCAGTTTTGATATCATATATTTTTTTCTTTACTTCCTATTAGCGATCACGAGATACATAGGTGGAAACGAAGAAAGCGAGCATAGTGAAAACCGTGGAAACAGTGCAGTATTATGTGTTGCAGAAGATGCTGTCATGACCAATATGCAGCGAAAAACCATTAGGTGTTGTTTCGAATATATACACCTATTTTTTACAGTACGCCAGAGGCAACCGATATTTCCAACTGTACGTTGTTGAAAAGCAGTTTTACAGCTTTACCTGCTTTTGTAAGGGCTACTTACACGTATTTGTTCATGTCGCTGTCGGTAAGCATATGCTCAAAGTCTGAAACTACGTCAAATGATTAGACCAGAGAAGCAACTGGTCAACAGCTTCATACGGACACGGTGGCTGTCTCAGGGAGGTGGTACCACCTGCGCTGACACCGTGATTGCTGGTGGTAGCGCACAATATTTGACCCAGAGGCTGACGCTATTACCACTGCATGGTATACTATATACTAAAATAGACTTGCCACCTGCATCAGCTGTATTAGCGGGTTCCACTGAACTGAGGTACCGGTGGCACTAGCACGCCGATACCAGCAACATAGGCTTTAAAGGCATAATAACAGCCGCACAAATAGTACCTCCGGGTACCAGAGTACGGTAATTATGCAGTACCGATGTACCGATACCGTAGATATAGTAGATATAGACACCGCAGACATCGATAACACCAGCGAAAACAGACGATATCATCAGTAAAAAAGTGGCCCCGTATCTCACTGTTACACTTCTAATGTTATCGAAAGACAATAGTCTTGCGTCTGAAGAGAGTGAACAAAACGTTTATTTGATGTTCTGCACAAGAAAATCGGTGAACGATATACAGGAGGCGCTGCGTTGGAGTGCCTCGAGCGTGCGGCGGAGGCGAACGAGCGCATAAAGTCAAGTCACACGTGTGACATGAGCGCTATCTGGCAGTAATCTTTGAAAACGAAGCGCGCGCGCCCTGCGTGCCCGTCTCGGAGGTGATAAGATGTAGAACGCAAGGCGATGGGTAGCTGCCACCACCATGTCGTCTTAGCAAAGCGTTAGAAACACTTGCCTTTTCGTGCAAGCATTGCCTGGTCAGCGCAACGTGATAAACGCTACGGTCCTTATAATTACTTATGTATGCCTTTTCTAGTAAGAGACACTCATAAAGAATATTGACGTGTTTTTATGGTGCCTCAGATATGCGCAATAATTGCTTTCTGATTCACAATCTTACAAGTATGAGCACCGAATCTTGAGCAATATTGGTGGGTGCTGCGAATGGGCTCGGCTGTTTTGAGTATCCTTTGACCACTTTCGTGCCGTTTTGGGTACCGTTAAGGGTGGACAAACCGACAAGTGTACAGACAGATCGACAGACAGACAGATCAAAATTTTTGCGTCGAAGGTCCCCAAGAAAGGCTATCGTCTTCAAAATACGCCAAACGAGCTACTACGGGGCAGACGGTACCACCGCTTAGGTAGTTGCGGCGTCTTTGTTCGGCTGCACGGTGAGCGTGGTTCGTCTACAGAAACAATTAGCCAAAACAAAGCTTGGTTGACTTTTATGGGAAGGCCAAAAACTTTTAAAGAAGCCTACTCGTCTAAAAAAAAAGTGTAATATATGCTGCCGAATTTTTCAGTGAATTTCCGCCGAGAAGCTCAACGCTGGCATGGTGATAGCATATAGTATAATTTTTCGTGTTGTTAAAAAGTAATGCGCCACTGTTCATTTTGTTGTAACTATGACCTGGACAAATTGGCTTGACAAATAAGAGTGAAAAGCAGGAACAGCTTGCCTTTAAAAAATTCAAAGCACTATCTCATCAAGCAATCAAATTTCACCCATTGTATTTTGTTTATGTACCTAGATGAAACTAAGAAATCGTTTCAATTCAGAAGTTGTCAGACACTTGGTTCATCTTATCAAGAGTAAGGCAACGACGTTTTGAATATTTTCATATCCTTGACTATGATTGGAGTGGTCACGCCGATGCAAAAATATTGTGGACAAAAAAAACCAAAGTTCTCTCGAAACGTTTACTGAGCCATTGAAATGCCCTTGCGTGAAATAGAATGTTTTCCAACTTATTTGGTGAGCCTTCCCAAAGAATCTGCCAGAAAATGAAAAAAAAAAAAGCTGTTTCGGCAATCGGCAAGCTGGCCTTTCCGACGCTTTCGTTGTGCGGGTGTGCCGCATTCGAATGGCATTCGCAATGCCTGCAAAGCCCCAGGTTACCAGCTCTCCTGCACAATGGTGTCGGCTTTCTCGTGTCCTAAGCATGGTCACTTTTATTGTCACTCGGTCGATGTCCAGGCACAAGCAGTGCTCCGTCGCAGGTACTTTTTTTTTATCGTCCTGTGGAACTGTTTGTTTAAGTTCCCAGCCCTTGTTTTTTTTTTTTGTGAGCCTAATTTTCCCGCCCTTGTACAGAGCAACAAACCGGTTCTTTTACAAGGTAACCTTTCCTCTTGTTCATTTTATTTATTTCGCTTTATCTTTCCTACATAGTGTTTTTCTCTGTTTCTCTGCGGTCACTTGCTCTCTTGCACGTCTTGGTGATGTATGTAAATTTATTCACGCCTTTCAAGTCTGTGCCATCTGTAGATCCCGCCTTGTGCATTCCTCAAAGTATTTTGTTCAAGGCTCAGTCCTTAATTCATTTATTTCGTTCTCGATCTTTCTATTTCTCTTTCTTCCATCTCATTTTTTTTCTCTCTCTTTACATAACGCTCCCTATCTCTTTCTCCTAGCTTTTTTTTCTTCCTCTCTGTTTCTCTGTTTCTCTTTGTCTATGCATCTCTGTGTGTTTTTTTAAATGTCATTATTCCTATTAATTTTATTTTTCTTTCTCTTTCTTTCGATTGCTTTCTTACTCTTTCGTTTTGTATATTTTTATTCTTTTCTGTCTCTCTTTCTTTTTCCCGTCTTCTCTTTCGTTTGACAATTGCCTATTCTGTACACGGTAGTGAGACTTGACCAGTATCCGCGGCACATACCCATATGAAAGGTTTCGCAGGACGGCGGAACATGTTACCGATAAAACTTGCGTTGGGTCTTGTTGGTACATAGCACAATAAGTTACCGATAGCTTAAATGGTTTCAGTGCAAAGGAGAACAAATAGTTCACGTGCCGGTTAATGATAACGGTTTCTTTTGGAACGCAGAATGTATTAATGACTTCATAAATAGGTTCGCCGTTAAAAAAAAAATAAGGAGGTTTCACACTGCTGCTGCAAAGCCTGAACCAAGCGAGGAGCTGGGTAGCTTCCTTTTGTTTCTCATCGGCTTTCCCATTTTGCCTCAACTATTTTTTGTGGTTCTATTTTCTTTTCTTTTTTTCAGATCTTTTTTCTTCACTTTTGTGTGTTTCTATATTTTTTCTTGTTTTTCTCTTTTTCACTTGCTTCCTCTTTTTTACATTTTATACACGGTTTGTGTTCTCGTGTCTCTCTAGACACTTCCTAATTGTGAAAGTGCTCGAAGAACAAGAGCAAGCAGACTTTTCTTTGGTGTGAGCACTCGCTCAATATGCAATAGTTGGCTGTGACCACACGGCGGTGGCCTAGTGGCTGCTTACCCGCAGGTCACGGGATCGAATCCCGGCTCCGCCGGCTGCATTTTTGGTGGAGGCGAAAATGGTGTTGGCCTGTGTGCTCAGATTTGGGTGCATTTTAAAGAATCCCAGGTGGTCAAAATTTCCGGAGCCCTCCACTTCGGCGTCTCTCATAATCATATGGTCGTTCTGGACGATAACCTTACGTATTATTATTATTATTATTATTATTATTATTATTATTATTATTATTATTATTATTATTATTATTATTATTATTATTATTATTATTATATTATTATTATTATTATAACAATTGGCTATGCTGTATGTGGTATTGCGTGCGTTAATACCACCACCATAGCGCTCAAAGAAGACCTGCTTTCGGTCCAACTGCACGCTCGGGTCAAAAACGCTAGCATAGCCCCATAAGTTTCGAGCATCTTTCCGTATGACTGCGTGAATTGGTTTTTTAATATACGCGTAGATAAAGTCGTGTGATAAAAAAACACCTCATTTTGACCTCGAGTTTTTTATCAGTTTTAAGACCTTATTGCGCTTGATGAACGAAAAAGGCTGGTATTTATAGACCACTATTGTAATCTTTTACCCTGTTATTATTTTTGTACCAATATAATGCACGTAGGGAGTACCGAAACTTGACCAAAACGTGAGATAAGGCAAAGGTTTGTTTGGGAATACGTGCCTTACAACTAAATAACTAACCACAGGAAGAATTACTATATTAACAGATTAAAGAAATTCAATTGCAGGTTCTTAGTCGTTTGCATCAGAGCTTAACCGCACCATCTTGTAACAAATATTTTACAGAGCACACTTATGGTTGCCTGCTAAAGTGTATATTAAGGAATTTAAACTAAACCGTTTCACACAAGTAACCACCTGCGCAAGCATCATCCGATAGCTCTCTACCAAGTCTGGTAAAGTTTAACATTTATATGAATGAAATTTTCGGTAACAGTTTCTAAACTAGTCAACCATACTCTGTGTAAGTAGATAAGCATATATTTAATTATCGTAAGCCGTCGACCACTGCGACTACTCTTAAAAACTGTAACAATCAAAACAAGCATCTTGGAACGGGTAACGGCGGATCTTAACACAACGCTTATTACGTCTGCATAGTATTTATTGAAAATTCGCCATTTTGGAGCTTAATCTCCTCGAGGCCAGCTGCGTCGGAAACTAAGTTGTACTCGCCTGAGGATTCGCATACGTCTACGTATATTAATTCAGGCGGCATGCATGTTTTTTTTTTTTACGAGAGCGCTAGTTAGTGAAGGCAATCTCTCGTCGTCAAATAGCCGATAAAACGAAGACCAAATCAATCTCGACAACGCATGGGTTGTCACCAGCGCACTTTTTTCTGCTTTGAAGAAGCTTCCCGCATAGATAACGGGATAAAACGAGCCTCGCTATAGGCGGGTCATTAGCTTTTAAAATATGCTTCTTTCTTTTTTTACACTGTGTGTGTGGGGGGGGGGGCGCGTGTGTGTGTTTGTTTATTTGTTTGGTTTGTTTGTTTGTTGGTTTGTTGGTTGGTTGGTTGGTTGGTTTGTTTGCGTGTGAAGCGCTGAAGAATCAATGCAATGCCCAACAGAATGCATATAAATGTCACCTGTATTCAAAACACTGACGATGCAAAAGGGCGCTTCCTCAATTATGCTGGAATGGTTATTTCGGGTCCCATATAAGAAACGCTTTAACTTCGACAAAGACGGATAAAAAACGGTGGAGGCGAATCACCTAGAAATGCTGGACGCTAACATAGAAAGTTATACAAAAAGAAAAGCCATAGCAGTGCGATGCTTTTTTTTTTCTTTTACCCTCTGACCGTAAAGGCAATACAAGATGTTAGAGTGGTCCATGAATGAATCTATTAGCTTTGCATTGCCTCTTGACTACAACGGTAGGAAAAAGACGGTGAAACATCGGAGCGTGTAAATGCCGCAATATTCGCAAATCAAACTGTACTTTGTTGGGCTTGAAACTTCTTGGCGTATACATGTCCTATTTATTGCCTTCAGCACTACACTTGGTCACCCGTGGAAAGATTGAGCATTGCGAATTATTTTGGACTTGACACTTGAATCACGCGCGACTTATATTGCAACAAATTTTCGCGAGAACACTCAAGACATTCTTTGACTATCACCGCTTCGAAAACGATTATTCATTGCAACCTGGGTAACTCACTTTCGTCCAATACGTTTCTAACGTCGTCATTTTGAATTGCCAGACCTTAAACTATAACCTGATTAGTCCCACACGAATAAACAACGTGCAATAAAAACAACTGCACTGAGACTTTTTAGCTCCATGAGGCATGGCTGGTAAAATATTCGAGCGAGAAAAGGAGGGAAACTATTTTTTTTTTCATAAGGGTAGTCTGAAGTGACACGCAGTTTACATAATGTCTGAAGACTTTTCTTTTTGTTGAACCTGCACGTTCGGCTTCCTCCTCGATCTGAATGATGAAGTTACGATACAAGCTGAGTTCTTCGGGCAAGAAGCTGACTCTTCACCTTGTTAGGCTGGTTGTAGAGTTTGCAGAATTCATCTAATGCTACTATAGGGTTCATGTTTAGAGCAGCGTCGTGAAACGTCCGAAAGGGGGTCTCCAGATCCATCTTTCCATGCGCTCTCCACGTCGAGTTGCGTGAAAAGTTGCAGTGGAAACAAGTTATTGATGCCGTCGACAGACACATACTAAAAAAATGGCTCGCCAAGAGGCTGAACACTTCTTTGCGCTCTAGATAAAACCTGTAAGAAACACGATTTCCACGTTTGAATAATAAAGTTGTCACCTTCAAGACAAGCTGTCACTCAGTAGATTCGGTGGGAACGGGGTATTCTAACGTCTGAATATTTTATCAAGCAATCACCTCGTACTTCAGCCTCAGGCGCTAATGCATCGCACCCTGAATGCTCGTCTCAGAGCCGACAGTCGATGTAGCTGATGAAACCGAGCTCAGGCGATGCGCTTCATGGAACGGTTTATCAACAGAACGCGATAGTGCCGTAAAACTTAGATGAAGGACAACGTATACATTGAAGTCGTGTGCGGGCCAGATTTCCTAACCCAAGCCCGGCCCAGATCCGCTGACTCTGTCGAAGCCCCATCATAGGCTGACTCTAAAGGGCTGCAAACCTGCCCGGTGCGGCTCGATGTACAAAACTTAAAGCCCGGGCATGACCTAGTGTGGCCCGATAATAAATAGCTTTGCTATAGAGCCCAGATATAGTATTCAGATTATGGGCCATTTTATTCAACATATAAAAATTGAAGTATGGCAATCACAATTGCTATATACAGAAAGTACAAGTTGTAGCGTAAAATTAAGTTGCTCGTTAATTTGGGATTCAGTGTAGAGTGGTGCTCCCGCATTACGTATCCCGCCGAACCGAAATTTCGTTCGTTGCTTGCACTGTTACCGAAATCGTCAATATTTTTTTTTCAAAAGCATAGCAAGCTTGTGTTATTTAGACTGCTTGTTGTTTACAGAGGTTTACTACCTCAAATACCCGACAGGAGGATGATTCTGTGGATCGATAATTACAAAGCTCATTTTTTAAGCTCTTTGGTAGGCGCTGGGAAACAATTTCAGCACAACGTCTTTATTCTGGGCTCGGTTCTGGCTTGACAGCTGGGTCTGGACCATGCGATTAACAAAGTAGCCCGGTTTGAGTCCAGAGAAGAAGTTTTTGGCCAACCCACGCCTGGCTCGTGGGCAGTACAGGGCCAAGCTCGGGCTTTTGGGGCGTTTGGAGCTCTTCACCTACAGTATACCTGAAACATTATCGGAAAGTACCTGTTTAATTATTCTTGCGGGCACTGACTTGGGATTCGTATCCCATTTAGACGCGCAGTATAACCATGAAGAAAATATTGCTCTGTCAGTCTCTTATTGATTTGAACAGAGAACTGCAATATTATTCCCGCTAAAGTGCTGTGCAGGCAGGTGTTTGTTTTATATAACGTGTGTGCAGTCCGCACTTATATTGGGCGCTGCTTGGGCCTCGTATTGCGCTTAATTCTAGGGGAAGTTGCACCCACAGCCTTACGCAGTGCTTGCATTAAAATTGTTCTTATTTCGTATCAACACAGATTAATAATTCAGATAAATTGCTCTCATGTAGTGTTGATGCCGCTTATTGCGCTTGTTATTCAGAAAGCACAGATTTGCTACAAAATCTTGGTCCTCTTATTAATTGCGAAGCATTTTTTTCCGTAGTGCAAACACTTTTGGCGTTCATCTGCGTATCTATCACTCCCAGTGAGGGCCTTTCTGGGTTTATTGAGACAATGAAATAATGAACGAATTAAATTTATTTAAAGTCCGGCAGTTTTCACCGGGCGAGGTTGGGAGAAAGGGCATTAACCCCTGTCCCTTCCCAGAATCCATCGATTATGATGGCGGTGCCTCAGGTGACCGCTCGAAGTCCTTGGACCCGGGCGGCATCTTCAGCTTGCCATGCGGCCCAAACCTGGTCGGCCGGATCGTCACTGGTGAGTTGCGCCTCTCAACGAGAGCGCAGCTGCCGCCGCCAATTGGTAACAATGACCGGAGCCGCGGCGGAGGCCGGCCCCTGCTCTCTCGCGGTGGTGGCAGCAGCAATTGGCCTCGGAGTTCATCCCTACCTAACATGCGTCGCGAAGGGAGCGGTGGCAGTAACCTTAACTTTTCCGGCATACTTACAAAGCATGTGTTGCAGGGTGGCCCTTTTCCTGCACGATTTACACGCGTCCGTCATGTATAGGTGTGGTTCAACTGAACCTGCGCAAAATTGTTCTGACTAAGTTAAAGTGTAGCTCATTGTGACACGGTGTAAAATTTGGGAACGTGACGGAATTTCGGTCATTCTTCCCACTGCTGGTCAGGAGCGGACGCAAAACATTTAGCTAAAAGGGAAGTAAGCATTCTCATTCCGTAAAATTTTTTTGTGTCACTACTGTTTCAAATATTTTGTTACACATCATCGCTTTGGTGAATGCAGTATTGTGTTTTTAGGGACAGCTTGCCTGAAACGTTTCAGCAAGAATTACACAAAAAAGTGCCTTCTAGGAAAACTCACTGTCAGCAGACAACTATCACATGTAATCTCAGCTGGTGCTTGAATTTTTAAAGAAACCATTTAGTCTTACCGGTTGCACCATGAGATAATTATCTAGATTTCAATTACACGCAACTAGTGAAAAATACACTATAAACTATTCTAACATGACCACTGACTTTCAATTCGGTGTCCATAAACTCGAAATTAGTTTATGTAAATTTCACGCGTTTCTGAACAACCGTGCATACTTCCTGTCCCAAATTAATATTTTCGATTGTAGGAGAGACTTGGAGCTGCTTCCTTTAGCCTTTTTATCCCTGCTTCCATAGGGTGTTTCGTGTATGTGCCTGCTCAGTGATAGTGTAGCTAGTACCCTCACGTAGACAGCGTGAGCAAATATCTAGTCTCGTATATCCCTTGCTTTGCTTTTCGCTGCTAACGATAAGCGTGTGACATGATTCTGCCACTTATCGTCCTAGAATCTGTCTGTACTTTGGTCCGTAGGCTTTTTCGGCAGCAATCTGAAGTTACGCAACATTCATTGTTTGCAAGTGGGAGACCCGCATAAGCTTGAGCAGTTTGATTATTCTACTTCAGCCATCAACCGACCACAATATATTGGCAGTAATGATGATAATCTTGTTCTCAGGTGACCGGTTACCTAATCTAGTAAACTCTTTATACTATGTGTGAGTGCCCTTGCGTATATGCACTAATAGGACTAGGACATGTATCGTGGAGGCTGACACTTGCGTATTAACTGAGATGTACAAAAAAGTATACCGACCTATCATGAAAGTAAGGGATAATTCTAAGTTTTGCATTGAAGTTCTGAGGTAAAATAATAGCTTATCTAGTACAACAAAGATCCGTACGAACATCGGCAAGAAAAAAACTAAGAAAGGCGACATGACAAAGAAAAGCTGCCATTTATTGACTTCAAACGGGGGCGTAACGCTGGAAGCACGCTAAATAAATAATAGCGGAAACGAGAAAGAATGATCACTGGTGGCAATGAGTAATTGCAAGCTTACTTAGACCAGCTTGTATGCGTAACAACCTGCACTTGAGCATTATTTTTTCTGCTTTAACAAAAAGCTGCTGCGTAATGACTCCCATTCACCTTATCTACACATTAGTAATCTAGAGCACGAAAGATCAGCGTTTGATAAAGCTTCTCTGTTTAGGTTAACCGAAAGAAAAGTGGATGAAAAAATAATCAGCCGTGAGCTGGTTATTTTTTCATCCACTTTCCTTTTTTTTCTTATTTACATTCCATTGGCTCTAATAACTTCCCCTGTACATTCCTTGGCATTACTGTCTGTTAGATCTCATATATATATATATATATATATATATATATATAATATATATATATATTATATATATATATATATATAACAGACAGTAATGCCAAGGAATGTACAGGGGAAGTTATTAACATTAATGGAATGTAAATAAGAAGAAAGAAAAGTGGATGAAAAAATTACCAACTGTAAGCAGGAATCGAACCTACGACCTTCGAATTACGCGTTCAATGCTCTAACCACTGAGCTATTACAGCGGCACTCCCTCCATCCACTTTTTTGGGTTTATCTGTGAATTTAGAAGTAGGAGCGACAGTCAGCGCCATCTATAAGCCAAACAACGAGTGTGAAAACACTCTTATGCGCATGTTTGGCGTCACGGTAGCACGTGAACTTATTATGAGCGGGCGGCTGATTAATTGTCCCTCTTATACAACCTAAACACACCAAGTCTGCCAGTACGAGACCCTCGTTCAATGAAATAAGGGTATTCCTTGGCATTCCTTGGCACCCTTATTTCACCCTTATTTCATTGAACGAGGGTCTCGTACTGGCAGACTTGGTGTGTTTAGGTTGTATAAGAGGGGACAATTAATCAGCTGCCCGCTCATAATAAGTTCACGTGCTACGTGACTCCAAACATGCGCATAAGAGTGTTTTCACACATCGTTGTTTGGCTTATAGATGGCGCTGACTGTCGCTCCTACTCCTAATTCACAGATAAACCCAAAAAAGTGGATGGAGGGAGTGCCGCTGTAATAGCTCAGTGGTTAGAGCATCGAACGCGTAATTCGAAGGTCGTAGGTTCGATTCCTGCTTACAGTTGGTAATTTTTTCATCCACTTTTCTTTCTTCTTATTTACATTCCATTAATGTTAATACTTCCCCTGTACATTCCTTGGCATTACTGTCTGTTATATCTCATTATTATTGTGTTAAAAAACACGGAAAAACGAGCCCTTAGGTATACACTTCTTTCCCTTATATATATATATTATATATATATATATATATATATATATATATATATATATATACTTTCGCCAATTAGCAAGTGCATATCAACTCGTTTTCTTATATGTACCATATATAATGAAGCGTGGAGGCCTAACAAAGTAAGGTTGAAGGCCCTGTAGTATACAAAAGAGACTCTATCGTAACAGCCCATGAAAAGGCGCCATTTTAGAGGTTCTCATCACTAACACTTCCTACTTATTTTGCTTTTGTAAATAAAGGGTGCCTCAAAAAAGAAACAAACATCTTTTAATGAGCCACAAACATGAAAGATAAAGGAAGTAATAAGACCAAGCAGTAAGTAAGAGTGAGCGGGGTCAAAGTGTCATTTCGGAAAGGGGAAGGGGGGGGGATCCACTGCTTGCGTGCCATACATGTGGCCAAGAATGTAAAAATATGGGTTGCTCTTCTTCAACCCACGTCGTTCTGTCACGTATTTGGGGACCGCTGTCGCCGGGATGTCCCGACGAATGGTTCCCGAACAGGGCGCTGCAGCAGCAGCGCTTCCAGTCAAGATAAGTGCATATATTGTGTTCTACATTTTTCGCTCCTTTCTTTCTGTTCCTTATCTTTTCGCTGCGTCCTTGTTTTGCTGTGCCCCCAGTTTAGGGATCACTTTACGCCCTGCCTATATACTTTCTTCCTTCATTCTTCTTTCTATTCTATTCTCGTTTTCTTGACTAGCTCCCCACAATGTAACGAGCTTATCCATAAGAAAGCGAGAGAGAGTAAGTGTTTGGGATGGAGAAGGAAAAGGGAGAAAGTGTGCGTGGTGGGGAAGTTATTCATCTGCGAAAGTGAGCCTCTGGAGATGGCTTCCTCGCTTACAATGGGCGACCACCCCCACCGAAGCATTTCTTCTCTTTTAGTTTGTTCTCCTGCCCCCTTTCTTTGTTTCTCTTTCTTTCTATTTCATGCCTGCTTCCTTCAGCCTCTGGGTCTGTCAAAATAGCTTCCTCAATTTGGGAGCTTAAGTCAGAGATGAGGCTTTGCGAACAGTAATGACATTCACACCAGTGATCACATTTCCAACTCTTCCTCGAGGTTGCTGTTTAGGACACAAATTATCGTACTGGCCAAGTGACAAAGCAGTGAAAAGTATAGAAAATCACAAGAACACACAACTTGTGACGAAAACTAAACAGTTTGCATTATCCTAGCTAATTAAGAATTAGCCCTTTGTTGGTCCTATAGCATGGTCACTTTTCGACGATTCTACGCATGCTACTACTATTGTGTAAGCAAATTAAGTGGTAACCAATAAGCACCTTTTCTTTGTAAATATAGCAACAAATTGACTAAAATATAGTATATGTGTCAGCGTTGTTAGGTTATATTTAAGGAGCAAAGTTCCAGACTACACTAAAAAAAAGGTACCGCTTCAAGATTAAAAAAATTCAAGCTCACATATATATCATACTGATGTCACGGCTGCTTGCCCCTGGCAGAAGTCATACCTTAGGGCAATCGATACGCCCAGTGTTAGTGAAACAATCCTTTCCGTCTTCATTGAAATCACATCATTGAGTCCCAAAACTCCAAGGAAAAAACAAAGATTGAATACTCTTATCACACTTTTGACGCGTCAAAACAGGGTTTTATGTTTGTAAGGTTCCTGTTTACCTTGCAGCACTTGTTTGTATTATGTTTTATGGACGTAAGTGTAATCTCTAAAGCTTATATTGTCGCCTTATCATTAAGAGGCGTAGAGGTGTAACGCCAAAATACTGGGTGAAAACAATAAATATGGCGCTAAACGCGAAATATTGGATGTCAAGAGAAACATTATATGCCATGTGGCCATCATTTTACGCTCGCGCTGTAAGCACACATCATCGAAGTAAAATACAAGGCATCCTGTCCCGCACAGAAACGAAAGTTTCATTTCTCTGAGTGATGTATCTCGAGGAGGCGGGTGGAAAGTGAAATTGCGCGTTCGGAAAAAAAAAAAGAGAAGACCCGGTCGAACGTCCGTGAATAATGGCTGGAACGATCGCGAAATTAAACTGAGATCAGTTGCGCGTGTGGGGACTCGTAACACGTACAAAAGCAGAAAAGAGCCAGGGAGGTCTGAAACACACCGAATGTCTTGAGGAGTAGGCCCACATCACCGTTTGGAGGGGAAGTCTTGATGGAAGCCAGCAAGAGCACACTGACGCATTCACAGACGGAATCTGAACGCAAAAGCATATACGAGGCGGTTACGCGTATAGCCAGAACATGGCGTCATATTTAGGGTATACGAAAGCATACAGAAGGTGATATTTGCAGTCCGAGAAGTGTGCTGCTGTGCTATGATGGCGCTTCGACTGCAAAACGTGTACGCTAAACTGTGGTTGCCCTGCCGAATAGTCGTTATTTCACATGATTGCGACGACTTGGCGGAAATTAGACAGAAGAGAAAGAGAGTAAAAAACATGGCTCTTGCTTTGACTCTCAGTAGAAGGATACTATCCGCTAGCGTCGTAACAGGAGAGGAAAGACATAGAAATATTGAATCAGCTCCAGTCTGATGGTAAAATTTAAAGACAAATTAATGAATAAATGTCGCTAGTATACGGATTGATTAAATATGTTTAAATCTATGCAATGTAATATACGCAGACACATTATTTCTACGCAGTTAAATTAATATTTTTGTGTTAGTACTTCCATAGCGGCTTTCCTTATTGATTAAATGGAGCAAACTTTTATGTTATAGCACAGCCTTATCAACACAGGGCCGGCTCCAACAAACAAATAATGAGCACAGCAAAAGATCTTCAGACCATGTCCTGTCTAGATTAACTCGAGTCATGCAATTCTATTCATCTTCGTTTGCTTTTTTTTTTGCAAAGAATGGCTGCATCACTCTGAAACTTGTGCCCTCAAAATACAAAGTAAAAAATTCAGGCATAGCTCAACGTTCAGTTAAATTAACGTAGAGAAGGCTAATTGTTGCTGACATTAGCACATCTTTCCTCCGATTTCACCGACGCTCTGCATGCGCTTCCTTGCCTCTCACGAGCACCACATAAAATCGAGTGCATGCTGACAGTGGTCTTGGTCTTGCAACGACCCAGCCAATCACGCTCCTGCACTTTTCTCCTCTTCACACAACCTGCATTACTCCCACCGTTATTTCCCTTCGGCCCTCCTATTTATCCGACTTCATCATCTCTACATCGTTAACATGCCTGTACCAGGCTCAACTCGCTACACTAGGATTTTCTTCCACGCGTTGTCTGTCATTTGTTTCCTATTAGTCCCCCTTTCCCCAGCCCAAATGTATGGTAGCCAACCGCGCCAAAGATTGAATAACCTCCCTGCCTTTCCTCTCGTTCCCTATCCCTCTCTTCAAGCTTTGCTAACGCAGCTGGCCAGAAAGTGCGAGCGATGATGCCCCGAGACTAACCTCACTCTTGACCACTATTCCTGTTACTACGGCGTCTCTCGTAATCATAATGTTGGTTTTTTTTTTACGTTATACTGCATATATAATAAGAACAGTACTGCTTTTTAACAAGTCAATGTAAAATGGCTTTACTCGCCCCGTGGTGCTATCCTTTCAATGCCGAGACCGACTGAATCACATTCGAATTTCCGCCACCAAAATAGAAAACAAAGATTAAGCATTACTTAATAATGAGAGAAATGAAAAAAAAATCTAATAAATGACAAGAGCAAAAATAAAATCAATAAACAAAATAAAAGAGCCATTTAGTCTAAGTACATACGTGGCTCTTTATATGCCCGTTCCGCATTGATCGATATAAAAAAAACAATCATATAGAGCTGCACTCATATCACAAGAACGCAATAAATGATCAGTTTTCGCCAAAGGCTTTTGAGTAGACAATCTGGTACAGTTTCCGCACTAATGAGTTTAGTGTGCATAATCCTAGGCACTAATCTCTCTTTTAGGAAGCTCCGACATCTGGAGGCCCTATGGTTTCATTTATTAAGCACATGGTGCGCTGGTCGGGTCTGATTTAAAAACCTGTGAAGTTGCCATATGGCTTTGTTCTAAACAACATTTAGAGATCTATTCTAAATCTACATTGGCGTTCTTTTGCATTTAATAAATTTCAAAAGAGAATATACTTAACAGGCTTCATGTTCAAAATTTCAAGGATCCACTTATTTGACATTACACCAGAAACTAACATAGTATTCTATTCGTATATTGTAGTTGCTATCAGGCCAGCGTCTTCCGAAACATGCGTGATCGAGTGATCGAGAATCTGTCGACTGTGTGATACATGTCTGAAATATCCTTAAGAATATGAAATATACTGTCCAAAAAAAAAAAGAAAATAGCTTTTTAGTCTACTATTACACGTAGACATTTTATGTATTTGTTATTGTTTTATGACCCATCACTCCTTAAACCATGTGCAACCCAGGTATTCAAAGGATTGGCTTTGCCACAGTTGTTGTTAAAATGTAGCAAACACTCCTTGCCGACTTTCCGATAAGCTATCAGAGTGTTCGATGGGACAGCACTGCATGAAGGGCCATGCCGGTCTGGTATTTGCTGTTTCGAAAACAAAAGAACGCCAAGGTTATGAGGCTTGAAGTCTTCTAAGTGGAACACAAGTTACGCTGTAGCGGCAATTATAGAATCTATTTCATCATTCTGGAAATTTTAAGCCTGCAACTTATTAGCCTTACACATGCGTTTATGTACTCATCATAATATTACCACTGCATCCAGGAATTAAGCCTTAATGCTAAGCAGCACAACGTCATTGTCGCTGTACGCCCTCGCGATAAAAGTGCACTCCTACCCTTCAAAAGGTTCGTTGAGAGGTTTGTTCATCTTCCATAACCGGTATTTACTTCGGTGCCATTCTTTCATTGGCGAGAACTGTTTTGAGCAAATAATATCTTTTTTACGGCTTCGCCCTTCAAATAAACACCGCACTTTTGTCGATTAGTAGTGACAAAATTTTCCTCACTGAAACCGTTTTGAGAAGCAAGCTTTTAAACGCACACAGTTATGCATAACTCGAGAAATTACTGCGTATTGACTATACGAAGACATCATGAACGCCTCATAGAACAGAATATTATTGCGATGGACCTTAAGCATGTCTACCTTGTTCAAAAATCGCAGCGTATCCAAGAAGTGAATGATGAGTGGGGTGAAGCATCCGTTGCCCGTCGGTGCTTCCGTCCATGCACGAGACCATCCGTGCGTTAATCCATGCGTCCCTCCATAGGTCTGCACGTCCGTCCATGAGTCCGTCCATCCCTTTGCCCGTCCGTTCGTGCGTCCATCCGTCCGTCCATCAGCGCGTCCATCCATCTGCTAGTCTGTCTGTCCGTCCTTCCGCGCGTCTTTCCGCGCGTCGTCCCCGCGTTCATCTAGTGAACACTCCAAGTACCGCCGTCGCGCAACCCCTGTGGCACATACCCGCTCTAGAGCGGATACGTGCCACTGGTGGCTACATACATACATACATACATACATACATACATACATACATACATACATACATACATACATACATACATACATACATACATACATACATACATACATACATACATACATACATACATAAATACATACACACATACATGCATGCATACATACATACATACATACATACATACATACATACATACATACATACATACATACATACATACATACATACATACATACATACATACATACATACATACATACATACATAGGAGGAGTGACACACCCACGCCATAAAGAGCTTCGCCCCTAAAAGACAGAGTTGAAGCGCAGCAGGAACAATATGCGGCCACTAGTGCCTCAGGGCCTCCCGGTTGTCATTAAAAGCCGTGGCTTGGAAGCCAAGATAAAAGAGAGGAGGAAGAGAAAGACATCATATTCAGTTTGTTTTCCTCGGGCTAATATCCACTGAGCACTCTGTCACTCGTAGAACTGAGTGTTTTCCCGGCTACTCTGGGCCCCACGATAAATAGAATTAACCATAGTCGATAGCCTGAGGATAGTACGCGAAGTTCGGTTGCTGAAGAGGCAAGCTGAGGAATGGTAAGGATGTGTTCGGGGTAACAAAGGCTACTGCTTGAAATCATAAGACACAGCCGTGATGTGTATAAGCACAAGTGCGCTTGTGCTGTGTCGTTGCTTTCTCCATGCGGCATTTTTGTTTCCCTGCAGTGCGCTAAAAGCTTACGGGTATGTATAGAATAAAAAACAAAACTATAATGTGGACAGCGTACATAACTTTTACTAAACGGGTGCCTTTTTTTGCTATTCTATATTACCAGCCTTCCTATTATGTATCCTGTCAAGCGACATGAAATGTACTTCATCAGTATTATAGAAAAGAGTATGCACCACTGTTACTGGCAATGTCGGGTCTTCTAAGGTGATCGCATATATTCAGATCAACTTGTACTGTGAGAACGCAAGAAGAATACTTTGCTCCGAAATACTTGAACTAACGTCATGCTGAAGTGTCAATATGTGACACGTTAAAATATTCTTCTTGTGAGCGTGCTATCCTCGGCAAACAACACACATCGGTTTTATCATCGCGATGTATTAGTTGCCCGCTAGTGAGGAGGCGGAGTACGTGCGTGTGCTAACAGATGTCGCATGCCTCCCTTGTCTACTCTAAACTCTAACAACCCTCCACCCTTTTGCATCTCATCGAATATGCCTGCCCTTGTACTTCATTTTTTAAATTTTCACTTCCTTAACAAACAACTTTTTTTCCTGGAGGCGGAACTATTTGCCACCACACAGTATAGACTGAACAAGCATTGACACTAAACACTTGCAGGTCGGGCCATATGCTGGAACCACACTCTTGCTTATAATCTATCTTAAAATTTAGAAGCCTAATACTCGTATGCATTGCTCTCAATTTGCAGCTTAGAACACATAATCTGTTGCTACTCTGCGTTACGGTGTGGCGATGACGTTATGGCGTTTAAGTGGTAGGTGCACGACGCTGCCTGGAATTAGAAGCATAACTCTCGGCAGTCTAAAACGCGTCCAAAACGTACTGGATTTGGCTGTAGGTTCATCAGTCTCTACATGGCAGCGGGGCATTCTACATGCTAGTTGGACACATAGGGACCTAAACAAAATTTTTCTATTCCATTTGATGCTTTAGTCTGTGCGCTCAAACTAAAATTCAACTCTATGGCAATGTTAGCAAGGATGCAGCCGGATTCAACCCTAACTGAAATGATGGGGCAAGAATATCCACAAGCTGAATGTAATTCCAAGCTTAATATTATCTGCTGTTAGAGATGTTCTTTGATTATCGGTTCCAACTCTCCTCCTTAAGCTTGTTCCTCTCTGAAAGCTCCAAAGTGTGTGCTTGGGCGAGGATTGGCTCTCTGTTCTGCGACACGGCCATGCCTTGGCATTTATAACGATCATGGCTGTTTCAGGATGGGTACAGATAAATAAAATGAACACCGTATTTGCAAAATTGTTCTTCAACACTGCAGACTATAAACGTATGGTATATATTCCACCACATGATTCGCTCATGTGCGTCACAGCAGTTTGGGGGGGGGGGGGGTGGCATTCGAACAAGTGACTTCCTGCACCGTGGGTCATATCACTGCATGCACCCCACACATTACCAGAAATAAGCCATGCTTCAATGTTCTGGCTATCATTGCCTAACTCGCGCCAACTTAAAGTCTCACACCCAATACCGCAAACAAGCAAGCTTCTCTGTCTAACCTCAGCTGCCGAAACCAGCTTGATCTAGTCGTGAAAGGGCTATAGACTGAGGATGGTCCTACGATTGTCTGAGACCCTATGGTTTCTCTTAATTTCAATAAGTTCTTTCTCTATCTGTACCAGCTTGACCATTACGTCGCATTCAAACAGTTTAGTTCGCAAACAGGCAACTGTAGCATACAAACGAATGATATACGTACGTTCCAGTTATGTGATAAGTTATCAATGGAGTGGTGCTGGGTTCCTTTTTATTAAGCGTCATGATTACTTATATTAGCAGTTACTGGCTATAGTTGTTTTCTCATCATCTCTTGCTGGTTACATTTTTTTTAAATTTAGTCTTCTAGCGATTTACGCCGCAAAATTACTTCAATAAATGAAGAGAAGGCCATCCGAGATCTACCCGTTTGTTTCGAGCTTGCCGCTTGCCACCACTCTGCCCACCTGTGAGAAATTCAGACACGATGTTTCACCCTTTCCTGCCCAACGATGCAGCACACAAGAGGGTTCAATGAAATGATAAATCTATGATAAAGTTTGAAACTAGAAGATTTAGGCTAGGTCGACAATCATTGAAGAGGGAGTGAAGGTGTGGTTAATTCTTAGACAGAACAAAAAACAAAGAAAAAAAACTGCCGTTACTTTTTGTTACCTCGTGTTTTTGTTCTTGTTTTTGTGGACATCGCAGAGCAACCAGCTACAAAACAATTCAACTGTTTCACCATACTTGCATTTATATCTTTTGGCTGTGTTTTGGTTTTAGAATGCACGACAATAAAGCTATAGATCTGCCTCTCATCGTTTTTCTTGGGCCCACTCTAACCTGTACCTCGATATAAGGAAGCTTCGTTTCGAAGTGGAAAAAAAAATCGTTATACGGAAGGTGATCTCAAGCGTGGGTGACTACCAACGTAGTATACAAGTCTATTTATAGAAACGGAAACGTGATGATTTGCCGCAGCTTGACCAGTGTCAGCGGCGATGATGTCTAATGGTAGGGCCGTAGCGATGCTTTCTTTGGGCGTTACCGATATTTCTCCCCTTCCTTTTACTTCATATGGAATTTTGTTCACGTCACCAGTGTATGAAAAAAGTGGAATTAAAGCGCAATGTGAAAATATTGTGTTATTAAAAGAGCACGTTCAGTGGGCACTTTTAGGCGAAGGTAACGAGAAAAGGCTGGAAATCGAGAAACGGGAATAAGAGTTTTACTTCAGAATTGAACTCAGAGACCACAATAACGCATCAGTCAGAATAAAAACAACATGGCTTCAGCTACAAGTTTGAAGTGAATGATTTGTACGTATCATGCGTGGTGCACGGTTGTAGCCTTTCGCCCACCTGTATGACTGCTGTTTCTGTTTCCCGTTTTCATTTTTTTCTTCTTCACGGCAGCCTTACGTTTCTTTCCCGACTTCTATTCAATAAAAGAATGGAGAAAAGAGAGAGAGAGAAATTGAGAAGGCGTGGCCCGTTCGATACAGCCTACGCGATCGAATCGAGCGATCAGCCTGCAAACGCGTCCGACGTGCGCAGTTTTGCGTAACGATTACTCCCCTACTATAGGACTTTTTGTTTTTACTCTTCCTGCGTGACTCGAGCAGAGCGGGTGCTTTACCTTGAATTGGTATAGGCCGTCGGGAGTTAAAAATGCATTCTTTTCGTGGTCTTTCTCATCCTCCGCAATCTGCCAATAGCCAGAACGTAGGTCGTTTGAAGAAAAGTATCGCGCGCCATTGTCACAGAACGAGCGCTAAAAATGGGCGCGCCGCCAAATTCTTGCAATAACGGGCGGGAGAAACGCCGCGAGGTCAAAAGAAAAAAAAAAGAAAACAAACAACATCCAAGGCTCCCCGGGCACGCGCTCTCCCCTCGGAAGCGTGGCTTCGCTGATGAACCTCCTCACCCCACAGCGGCAGCCGGGCAAGCACTTGAAAGTTCCAGAAGAAAATAGGCGTGATCACGCTGGGTTGAGTCATCCATCGCAGAGGGGATTCCAACCGTCTCGCCCTCTCCCCAGCTTTCGCTGCGTATCGCGCCGACGAAATGACAAAAACTTTCTGGAATGTCGCGCGGAAGGTATTTAACCGAGCAACCGAGACGACAGATCAGGAGAAGACGGAAGTTAGCGCCAGAGTGCGTAGGGTATCCCGCCGTGTAGTCGGCGAAGGTTTTGTCCGTACGGACAAAGCAGGAGAAAACGTGAGGTTTCCTGGAAGAGAAACTTCGGAGGAGAAGACGGAAGTCAGCGCCAGAGCGCGTAGGGATTCCGCCGTGTAGTCGGCGAAGGTTTTGTCCGTAGCGAAAAAGCAGGAGAAGAAGAAGAGGATTTTCACCTGAGGGGTGACGGCTCGAGCTACAGGCAAGAGCGTGTGTTTACCGCTATCGAGCGAAGACGCGAGGCAACAGCTGCGTGTGTGAAGCCGACGTGGTTCCGGCGAAGAAGTTCGAAGCTTGGAGAGTGGCCATTTGAAGACGCGAGGTT
>NW_023607928.1:0-29767 GCF_013339725.1 Rhipicephalus microplus
GCATACAGACTTTAGACGTATTTTATTTTTAAGAAAACAGCGGGAAAATTTTGTACGTCGTTTAAAAATGCATAGCACTTAGCACTGTGCACCACACATGTGTTCTGGATGATTTTACTTGATCTTTGTTATTTATTCTATTCAGATTTTCCTGCAATGATTCTCTTAGCAATATCTAATGGAAAGCGCACGAAAACGTCGTAATCTTGCAGAAAGCATTGTAAAGTAGCGATGTAAAGTTTTCTACGATTAGAATTGTGAGGTTAGGTTAGGTTGGGTTATGTTAGTTTAAGCTAGGTAGCGTCTGAAACCACCAAAAACGACCTCATCAACGAGATAGTGTTGTTTTGTTGCGAGTACGAAACTGTGCATAGCTGAAATATTGTGAAGCACACAACACGGCGTGAACTAGCCAGATAGTGCGTCTTGGTACCGTTACAAGTGCGAAACTGCTATATTGTGATATTCTCGTGAAAGCGCATGCAAGCATCGTGAAACCTTAAAGACCGATGTCATTTAGCGCGATACAGCGTTCTGTACTGTACTACGTTGGTGAAAAACTGTGAGGTCATGCAAATATCGTAATTGTGAGCTGAAACAGTGTAACAGAGCGTTTATTAGATAGAAGTGCGAAGTTAGGTTAGGTTAAGTTATGAAGCGTTGTATAAACTGCATTAAGCAATGTCAGCTACTGAGATGCAGTGTTTTTCACCATTACAAGTCGGAAACTGCGACATCTATTGTGAAAGCGCATGAACCGTCGTTAATGTTGCAGAAGCATGTAAAGTAGCGGAGTAAATGTTTTCTAACGATAGAATGTGAAGGTTAGGTTAGGTTGGGTTATGTTAGTTTAAGCTAGGTAGCGTCGTGAAACCAGCAAAAACGACCTCATCTAACGACATAGTGTTGTTTTGTTGCGAGTACGAATTTGTGATAGCTGAAATACTGTGAAAGCACACAACACGGCGTGAACTAGCCAGATAGTGCGTCTTGTACCGTTACAAGTGCGAAACTGCTATATTGTGATATTCTCGTGAAAGCGCATGCAAGCATCATGAAACCTTAAATAACGATGTCATTTAGCGAGATACAGCTTTCTGTACTGTACTAAGTTGGTGAAAACTGTGAGGTCATGCAAATATCGTAATTGTGAGCGAAACAGTGTAAACAGAGCGTTTATTAGATAGAAGTGCGAAGGTTAGGTTAGGTTAAGTTATGAAGCGTTGTAAACCGCATTAAACAATGTCAGCTATTGAGATGCAGTGTTTTTCACCATTACAAGTCGGAAACTGCGACATCTAATTGTGAAAGCGCATGAAACCGTCGTAATGTTGCAGAAAGCATTGTAAAGTAGCGAAGTAAAACTGTTTTCTAACGATAGAATTGCGAAGGTTAGGTTAGGTTGGGTTATGTTAGTTTAAGCTAGGTAGCGTCGTGAAACCACCAAAACGACCTCGTCTAACGAGATAGTGTTGTTTTGTTGCGAGTACGAAACGGTGATAGCTGAAATATTGTGAAGGCACACAACACGGCGCGAACTAGCCAGATAGTGCGTCTTGTACCGTTACAAGTGCGAAACTGCGATGTTGTGATATTCTCGTGAAAGCGCATGCAAGCAACGTTAAACCTAAATAACGATGTCATTTAGCGAGATGCAGCGTTCTGTACTGTACTAAGTTGGTGAAAACCTGTGAGGGCATGCAAATATCGTAATTGTGAGCGAAACAGTGTAACAGAGCGTTTATTAGATAGAAGTGCGAAGGTTAGGTTAGGTTAAGGTCTGAAGCGTTGTAAAACCTGCATTAAGCAATGTCAGCTATTGAGATGCAGTGTTTTCACCATACAAGTCGGAAACTGCGACATCTAATTGTGAAAGCGCATGAAACCGTAGTAATGTTGCAGAAAGCATTGTAAAGTAGCGAGTTAAAACGTTTTCTAACGATAGAATTGCTGAAGGTTAGGTTAGGTTGGGTTATGTTAGTTTAAGCTAGGTAGCGTCGTGAAACCACAAAAACGACCTCTTCTAACGAGATAGTGTTGTTTTGTGGCGAGTACGAAACTGTGATAGCTGAAATATTGTGAAAGCACACAACACGGCGTGAACTAGCCAATAGTGCGTCTTGTACCGTTACAGAAGTGCGAAACTGCTATATTGTGATATTCTCGTGAAAGCGCATGCAAGCATCAGTGAAACCTTAAATAACGATGTCATTTAGCGAGATACAGCGTTCTGTACTGTACTAAGTTTGTGAAAAACTGTGAGGTCATGCAAATATCGTAATTGTGAGCGAAACAGTGTACAGAGCGTTTATTAGATAGAAGTGCGAAGGTTAGGTTAGGTTAAGTTATTGAAGCGTTGTAAAACCGCATTAAGCAATGTCAGCTATTGAGATGCAGTGTTTTTCACCATACAAGTCGGAAACTGCGACATCTATGTGAAAGCGCATGAAACCGTCGTAATGTTGCAGAAAGCATTGTAAAGTAGCGAGTAAAACGTTTTCTAACGATAGAATTGCGAAGGTTAGGTTAGGTTGGGTTGAGTATTGTTAGTTTAAGCTAGGTAGCGTCGTGAAACCACCAAAAACGACCTCATCTAACGAGATAGTGTTGTTTTGTTGCGAGTACGAAACTGTGATAGCTGAAATATTGTGAAAGCACACAACACGGCGTGAACTAGCCAGATAGTGCGTCTTGTACCGTTACAAGTGCGAAACTGCTATATTGTGATATTCTCGTGAAAGCGCTGCAAGCATCGTGAAACCTTAATAACGATGTCATTTAGCGAGATACAGCGTTCTGTACTGTACTAAGTTGGTGAAAAACTGTGAGGTCATGCAAATATAGTAATTGTGAAGCGAAACAGTGTAACAGAGCGTTTTTACGATAGAAGTGCGAAGGTTAGGTTAGGTCAAGTATGAAGCTTATAAAACCGCACTTAAACAATGTTCAGCTATTGAGATGCAGTGTTTTTCACCATTACAAGTCGGAAACTGCGACATCTTAATGTGAAAGCGCATGAAAACCGTCGTAATGTTGCAGAAAGCATTGTTAAAGTAGCGAGTAAAACGTTTTCTAACGATAGAATTGCGAAGGTTAGGTTAGGTGGGTTATGTTAGTTTAAGCTAGGTAGCGTCGTGAAACCACCAAAACGACCTCATCTAACGAGATAGTGTTGTTTTGTTGCGAGTACGAAACTGCTGATAGCTGAAATATTGTGAAAGCACACAACCACGGCGTAACTAGCCAGATAGTGCGTCTTGTACCGTTACAAGTGCGAAACTGCTATATTGTGATATCTCGTGAACGCGCATGCAAGCAGCGTGAACCTTAAATAACGATGTCATTTAGCAGACTACAGCGTTCTGTACTGTACTAAGTTGGTGAAAACTGTGAGGTCATGCCAAATATCTTAATGTTGAGCGAACAGTGTAACAGAGCGTTATTAGATAGAAGTGCGAAGGTTAGGTTAGGTTCAAGTATGAAGCGTTGTAAAACCGCTATTAACAATGTCAGCTATTGAGATGCAGTGTTTTTCACCATTACAAGTCGGAAACTGCGATATCTAATGTGAAATCGCACGAAACCGTCGTAATGTTGCAGAAAGCATTGTAAAGTAGCGAGTAAAACGTTTTCTAACGATAGAATTGCGAAGGTTAGGTTAGGTTGGGTTATGTTAGTTTAAGCTAGGTACGTCGTGAAACCACCAAAAACGATTTCATCTAACGAGATAGTGTTGTTTTGTTGCGAGTACGAAACTGCGATAGCTGAAATATTGTGAAAGCACACAACACGGCGTGAACTAGCCAGATAGTGCGTCTTGTACCGTTACAAGTGAGAAACTGCTATATTGTGATATTCTCGTGAAAGCACATGCAAGCATCATGAAACCTTAAATAACGATGTCATTTAGCGAGATACAGCTTTCTGTACTGTACTAAGTGTGTGAAAAACTGTGAGGTCATGCAAATATCGTAATTGTGAGCGAAACAGTGTAACAGAGCGTTTTTTAGATAGAAGTGCGAAGGTTAGGTTAGGTTAAGTCATGAAGCGTTGTAAAACCGCATTAAACAATGTCAGCTATTGAGATGCAGTGTTTTTCACCATTAACAAGTCGGAAACTGCGACATCTATTGTGAAAGCGCATGAAACCGTCGTAATGTTGCAGAAAGCATTGTAAAGTAGCGAGTAAAACGTTTTCTAACGATAGAATTGCGAAGGTTAGGTTAGGTTGGGTTATGTTAGTTTAAGCTAGGTAGCGTCGTGAAACCACCAAAAACGACCTCATCTAACGAGATAGTGTTGTTTTGTTGCGAGTACGAAACTGCGATAGCTGAAATATTGTGAAAGCACACAACACGGCGTGAACTAGCCAGATAGTGCGTCTTGTACCGTTACAAGTGCGAAACTGCTATATTGTGATATTCTCGTGAAAGCGCATGCAAGCATCGTGAAACCTTAAATAATGATGTCATTTAGCGAGATACAGCGTTCTGTACTGTACTAAGTTGGTGAAAAACTGTGAGGTCATGCAAATATCGTAATTTTGAGCGAAACAGTGTAACAGAGCGTTTATTAGATAAGTGCGAAGGTTCAGGTTAGGTTCAGTTATGAAGCGTTGTAAAAGCCGCATTAAAGCAATTTCAGCTATTGAGATGCAGTGTTTTTCACCATTACAAGTCGGAAACTGCAGTATCTAATGTGAAAACGCACGAAACCGTCATAATGTTGCAGAAAGCATTGTAAAGTAGCGAGTAAAACGTTTTCTAACCATAGATTTGCGAAGGTTAGGTTAGGTTGGGTTATGTTAGTTTAAGCTAGGTAGCGTCGTGAAACCACAAAAAACGACCTCTTCTAATGAGATAGTGTTGTTTTGTTGCGAGTACAAAACTGTGATAGCTGAAATATTGTGAAAGCACACAACACGGCGTGAACTAGGCAGATAGTGCGTCTTGTACCGCTAGAAGTGAGAAATTGCTATATTGTGATATTCTCGTGAAAGCGCATGCAAGCATCATGAAACCTTAAATAACGATGTCATTTAGCGAGATACAGCTTTCTGTACTGTACTAAGTGTGTGAAAAACTGTGAGGTCATGCAAATATCGTAATTGTGAGCGAAACAGTGTAACAGAGCGTTTTTTAGATAGAAGTGCGAAGGTTAGGTTAGGTTAAGTCATGAAGCGTTGAAAAACCGCATTAAACAATTTCAGCTATTGAGATGCAGTGTTTTTCACCATAACAAGTCGGAAACTGCGACATCTAATGTGAAAGCACATGAAACCGTCGTAATGTTGCAGAAAGCATTGTAAAGTAGCGAGAAAAACGTTTTCTAACGATGAAATTGCGAAGGTTAGGTTAGGTTGGGTTATGTTAGTTTAAGCTAGGTAGCGTCGTGAAACCACCAAAAACGACCACATCTAACGAGATAGTGTTGTTTTGTTGCGAGTACGAAACTGCCATAGCTGAAATATTGTGAAAGCACACAACACGGCGTGAACTAGCCAGATAGTGCGTCTTGTACCGTTACAAGTGCGAAACTGCTATATTGTGATATTCTCGTGAAAGCGCATGCAAGCAGCGTGAAACCTTAAATAATGATGTCATTTAGCGAGATACAGCGTTCTGTACTGTAATAGGTTGGTGAAAAACTGTGAGGTAATGCAAATATCGTATTTTGAGCAAAACAGTGTAACAGAGGGTTTTTTAGATAGAAGTGCGAAGGTCAGGTTAGGTTCAGTTATGAAGCGTTGTAAAAGCGCATTAAGCAATTTCAGCTATTATGATGCAGTGTTTTTCACCATTTCAAGTCGGAAACTGCGATATCTAATGTGAAATCGCACGAAACCGTCGTAATGTTGCAGAAAGCAGTGTAAAGTAGCGAGTAAAATGTTTTCTAACGATTGAATTGTGAAGGTTAGGTTAGGTTGGTTTATGTTAGTTTAAGTGAGGTAGCGTCGTGAAACCACCAAAAACGACCTCATATAACGAGATAGTGTTGTTTTGTTGCGAGTACGAAACTGTGATAGCTGAAATATTGTGAAAGCACACAACACGGCGTGAACTAGCCAGATAGTGCATCTTGTACCGTTACAAGTGCGAAACTGCTATGTTGTGATATTCTCGTGAAAGCGCATGCAAGCAACGTGAAACCTTAAATAACGATGTCATTTAGCGAGACAGCGTTCTGTACTGTACTAAGTTGGTGAAAAACTGTGAGGTCATGCAAATATATTAGGTGTGAACGAAACAGTGTAAGAGAGCCTTTTACGTACAAGTGCGAAGGTTAGGTCAAGATTTGAAGCATCATAAAACCGCAATAAACATTGTTAGCTATTGAGATGCAGTGTTTTTCACCATTTCAAGTCGGAAACTGCGATATCTAATGTGAAATCGCACGAAACCGTCGTAATGTTGCAGAAAGCAGTGTAAAGTAGCGAGTAAAATGTTTTCTAACGATTGAATTGTGAAGGTTAGGTTAGGTTGGTTTATATTAGTTTAAGTGAGGTAGCGTCGTGAAACCACCAAAAACGACCTCATATAACGAGATAGTGTTGTTTTGTTGCGAGTACGAAACTGTGATAGCTGAAATATTGTGAAAGCACACAACACGGCGTGAACTAGCCAGATAGTGCATCTTGTACCGTTACAAGTGCGAAACTGCTATATTGTGATATTCTCGTGAAAGCGCATGCAAGCAGCGTGAAACCTTGAATAACCATGTCATTTATTGAGTTACAGCGTTCTGTACTGTAGTAAGTTGGTGAAAAACTGTGAGGTCATGCAAATATCGTAATTGTGAGCTAAACAGTGTAACAGAGCGTTTATTAGACAGAAGTGCGAAGGTTAGGTTAGGTTAAGTTATGAAGCGTTGTAAAACCTTATTAGGCATAGTCAACTATCGAGATGCAGTGTTTTTCACCGTTACAAGTCGGAAACTGCAATATCTAATGTGAAAACGCACGAAACCGTCATAATGTTGCAGAAAGCATTGTAAAGTAGCGAGTAAAACGTTTTCTAACGATAGAATTGCGAAGGTTAGGTTAGGTTGGGTTATTTTAGTTTAAGGTACGTAGCGTCGTGAAACCAAAAAAAACGACCTCTTCAAACGAGATAGTGTTGTTTTGTTCCGAGTACAAAACTGTGATAGCTGAAATATTGTGAAAGCACACAACACGGCGTGAACTAGCCAGATAGTGCGTCTTGTACCGTTACAAGTGAGAAACTGCTATATTGTGATATTCTCGTGAAAGCACATGCAAGCATCATGAAACCTTAAATAACGATGTCATTTAGCGAGATACAGCTTTCTGTACTGTACTAAGTGTGTGAAAAACTGTGAGGTCATGCAAATATCGTAATTGTGAGCGAAACAGTTAACAGAGCGTTTTTTAGATAGAAGTGCGAAGGTTAGGTTAGGTTAAGTCATGAAGCGTTGTAAAACCGCATTAAACAATTTCAGCTATTGAGATGCAGTGTTTTTCACAATAACAAGTCGGAAACTGCGACATCTATTGTGAAAGCGCATGAAACCGTGGTAATGTTGCAGAAAGCATTGTAAAGTAGCGAGTAAAACGTTTTCTAACGATAAAATTGCGAAGGTTAGGTTAGGTTGGGTTATGTTAGTTTAAGCTAGGTAGCGTCGTGAAACCACCAAAACGACCTCATCTAACGAGATAGTGTTGTTTTGTTGCGAGTACGAAACTGCCATAGCTGAAATATTGTGAAAGCACACAACACGGCGTGAACTAGCCAGATAGTGCGTCTTGTACCGTTACAAGTGCGAAACTGCTATATTGTGATATTCTCGTGAAAGCGCATGCAAGCAGCGTGAAACCTTAAATAATGATGTCATTTAGCGAGATACAGCGTTCTGTACTGTACTAAGTTGGTGAAAAACTGTGAGATCATGCAAATATCGTAATTGTGAGCGAAAACAGTGTAACAGAGGCGTTTATTAGATAGAAGTGCGAAGGTTAGGTTAGGTTCAGTTATGAAGCGTTGTAAAAGCGCATTAAGCAATTTCAGCTATTGAGATGCAGTGTTTTTCACCATTACAAGTCGGAAACTGCGACATCTATGTGAAAGCGCATGAAACCGTCGTATGTTGCAGAAAGCATTGTAAAGTAGCGAGTAAAACGTTTTCTAACGATAGAATTGTGAAGGTTAGGTTAGGTTGGGTTATGTTAGTTTAAGCTAGGTAGCGTCGTGAACCACCAAAAACGACCTCATCTAACGAGATAGTGTTGTTTGTGCGAGTACGAAACTGTGATAGCTGAAATATTGTGAAAGCACACAACACGGCGTGAACTAGCCAGATAGTGCGTCTTGTACCGTTACAAGTGCGAAACTGCTATATTGTGATATTCTCGTGAAAGCGCATGCAAGCATCGTGAAACCTTAAATAACGATGTCATTTAGCGAGATACAGCGTTCTGTACTGTACTAAGTTGGTGAAAAACTGTGAGGTCATGCAAATATATTAAGTGTGAACGAAACAGTGTAAGAGAGCCTTTTAGGTACAAGTGCGACAGGTTAGGTTAGTCAAGCTGATGCAAGCATCATAAAACTGCACTTAACAATGTCAGCTATTGAGATGCAGTGTTTTCACCATTACAAGTCGTAAACTGCGACATCTATTGTGAAAGCGCATGAAACCGTCGTAATGTTGCAGAAAGCATTGTAAAGTAGCGAGTAAAACGTTTTTCTACGATAGAATTGCGAAGGTTAGTTAGGTTGGTTATGTTAGTTTAAGCTAGGTAGCGTCGTGAAACCACAAAAACGACCTCATCTAACGAGATAGTGTGGTTTTGTTGCGAGTACGAAACTGCGATAAGCTGAACTATTGTAAAGCAACAACACGGCGTGAACTAGCCAATATGTGCGTCTTGTACGTTACAAATGCGAAAACTGCTATATTGTGATATTCTCGTGAAAGCGCATGCAAGCAGCGTGAAACCTTAAATAACGATGTCATTTAGCGAGATACAGCGTTCTGTACTGTACTAAGTTGGTGAAAAACTGTGAGGTCATGCAAATATCGTAATTTTGAGCTAAACAGTGTAACAGAGCGTTTATTAGACAGAAGTGCCGAAGGTTAGGTTAGGTTAAGTTATGAAGCGTTGTAAAAGCGCATTAAGCAATGTCAGCTATTGAGATGCAGTGTTTTTCACCATTACAAGTCGGAAACTGCGATATCTAATGTGAAATCGCACGAAACCGTCGTAATGTTGCAGAAAGCATTGTAAAGTAGCGAGTAAAACGTTTTCTAACGATCGAATTGCGAAGGTTAGGTTACGTTGGGTTATGTTAGGTTAAGCTAGGTAGCGTCTTAAACCACCAAAAACGACCTCGTCTAACGAGATAGTGTTGTTTTGTTGCGAGTACAAACTGTGCATAGCCTGAAATATTGTGAAAGCACACAACACGGCGTGAACTAGCCAGATAGTGCGTCTTGTCCGTTACAAGTGCGAAACTTGCTATATTGTGATATTCTCGTGAAAGCGCATGCAACTATCGTATTACCCTAAATAACGATGTCATTTAGCGAGATACAGCGTTGAGTACTGTACTAAGTGTGTGAAAAACTGTGAGGTCATGCAAATATCGTAATTGTGAGCGAAACAGTGTAACAGAGCGTTTATTAGATAGAAGTGCGAAGGTTAGGTTAGGTTAAGTCATGAAGCGTTGTAAAACCGCATTAAACAATGTCAGCTATTGAGATGCAGTGTTTTCACCATTACAAGTCGGAAACTGCGACATCTATTGTGAAAGCGCATGAAACCGTCGTAATGTTGCAGAAAGCATTGTAAAGTAGCGAGTAAAACGTTTTCTAACGATATAATTGCGAAGGTTAGGTTAGGTTGGGTTATGTTAGTTTAAGCTAGGTAGCGTCGTGAAACCACCAAAAACGACCTCGTCTAACGAGATAGTGTTGTTTTGTGTCGAGTACGAAACTGTGATAGCTGAAATATTGTGAAAGCACACAACACGGCGTGAACTAGCCAGATAGTGCGTCTTGTACCGTTACAAGTGCGAAACTGCTATATTGTGATATTCTCGTGAAAGCGCATGCAAGCAACGTGAAACCTTAAATAACGATGTCATTTAGTGAGATACAGCGTTCTGTACTGTACTAAGTTGGTGAAAAACCGTGAGGTCATGCAAATATCGCATTTTGAGCTAAACGAGTGTAACAGAGCGTTTATTAGATAGAAGTGCGAAGGTCAGGTTAGGTTCAGTTATGAAGCGTTGTAAAAGCCGCATTAATGCAATTTCAGCTATTATGATGCAGTGTTTTTCACCATACAAGTCGGAAACTGCGACATCTAATGTGAAATCGCACGAAACCGTCGTAATGTTGCAGAAAGCATTGTAAAGTAGCGAGTAAAATGTTTTCTAACGATAGAATTGTGAAGGTTAGGTTAGGTTGGTTTATGTTAATTTAAGCGATGCAGCGTCGTGAAACCACCAAAAACGACCTCATCTAACGAGATAGTGTTGTTTTGTTGCGAGTACGAAACTGTGATAGCTGAAATATTGTGAAAGCACACAACACGGCGTTAACTAGCCAGATAGTGCGTCTTGTACCGTTACAAGTGCGAAACTGCTATGTTGTGATATTCTCGTGAAAGCGCATGCAAGCAACGTGAAACCTTAAATAACGATGTCATTTAGCGAGATGCAGCGCTTCTGTACTGTACTAAGTTGGTGAAAACCTGTGAGGTCATGCAAATATCGTAATTGTGAGCGAAACAGTGTAACAGAGCGTTTTTTAGATAGAAGTGCGAAGGTTAGGTTAGGTTAAGTTATGAAGCGTTGTAAAACCGCATTAAACAATGTCAGCTATTGAGATGCAGTGTTTTTCACCATAACAAGTCGGAAACTGCGACATCTAATGTGAAAGCGCATGAAACCGTCGTAATGTTGCAGAAAGCATTGTAAAGTAGCGAGTAAAACGTTTTCTAACTGATAGAAGTGTGAAGGTTAGGTTAGGTTGGGTTGTGTTAGTTTAAGCTAGGTAGGGTCGTGAAACCACCAAATACGACCTCATCTAACGAGATAGTGTTGTTTTGTTGCGAGTACGAAACTGCGATAGCTGAAATATCTTGAAAGCAAACAACACGGCGTGAACTAACCAGATAGTGCGTCTTGTACCGTTACAAGTGCGAAACTGCTATATTGTGATATTCTCGTGAAAGCGCATGCAAGCACGTTGAAACCTTAAATAACGATGTCATTTAGCTGAGATACAGAGCTTCTGTACTGTACTAAGTGGTGAAAAACTGTGAGGTCATGCAAATATCGTAATTGTGAGCGAAACAGTGTAACAGAGCCTTTTTAGATAAATTGCGAAGGTTAGGTTAGGTTAAGTATGATACGTGTTAAAACCGCATTAAACAATGTCAGCTATTGAGATGCAGTGTTTTTCACCATACAAGTCGGAAACTGCGACATCTAATGTGAAAGCGCATGAAACCGTCGTAATGTTGCAGAAAGCATTGTAAAGTAGCGAGTAAAACGTTTTCTAACGATAGAATTGCGAAGGTTAGGTAAGGTTGGGTTATGTTAGTTTAAGCTAGGTAGCGTCGTGAAACCACCACAAACGACCTCGTCTAACGAGATAGTGTTGTTTTGTTGGGAGTACGAAACTGTGATAGCTGAAATATTGTGAAAGCACACAACACGGCGTGAACTAGCCAGATAGTGCGTCTTGTACCGTTACAAGTGAGAAACTGCTATATTGTGATATTCTCGTGAAAGCGCATGCAAGCATCATAAAACCTTATATAACGATGTCATTTAGCCAGATACAGCTTTCTGTACTGTACTAAGTTGGTGAAAAACTGTGAGGTCATGCAAATATCCACCATCCACCTCCAGACATCGCCATAATATGTACATACCACCCCTTGTCCCACGTAACGATTGCTTTAAGTTTAGTTACTTTCCACGTGCTATTGAAGATTGGAATTTGCTGCCAGAGTCTATAATTGGTTGTTCCTCACTTACATCATTTGAACAGAATCTCAAACGTTTATTTCCTGAATAACAGTGATGTGCGTCTGTACTTTTTGTTGGTTGCATGAGACTGCAGTAGTTGTCTTCCAAATCTTCAGTGCGGTGCAAAAGTGCCGCCTCAAATGCGTCATGTGCTGTTCTGCGCGTATGTATTGCATTGCATGTGTGTTCCATTTCTTGTTATGTATAACTTCGAGTTGCTGCTCACAATAATACCGAGAATTTATCTCGAGACCTGTACGGTACTTCTTTTTTGCGAATAATTGTTTGTACTTCCACCCTGTAACGGCCCACTTCTGGGCTAACAGTATAAATAAATGAAATGAAATGAAATATCGTAATTGTGAGCGAAACAGTGTAACAGAGCGTTTATTAGATAGAAGTGCGAAGGTTAGGTTAGGTTAAGTTATGAAGCGTTGTAAAACTGCATTAAGCAATGTTAGCTATTGAGATGCATTGTTTTTCACCATTACAAGTTGGAAACTGCGACATATAATGTGAAAGCGCATAAAACCGTCGTAATGTTGCAGAAAGCATTGTAAAGTAGCGAGTTAAACATTTTCTAACGATAGAATTGCGAGGGTTATGTTAGGTTAGGTTGGGTTATGTTTAGTTTAAGCTAGGTAGCGTCGTGAAACCACCAAAAACGACCACATCTAACGAGATAGTGTTGTTTTGTTGCGAGTACGAAACTGTGATAGCTGAAACATTGCGAAAGCACACAACACGGCGCGAACTAGCATGATAGTGCGTCTTGTACCGTTACAATTGCGAACCTGCTATATTGTGATATTCTCGTGAAAGCGCATGGAAGCAACGTGAAAACCTTAAATAACGATGTCATTTAGCGAGATACAGCGTTCTCTACTGTACTAAGTTGGTGAAAAACTGTGAGGTCATGCAAATATCGTAATTGTGAGCGAAACAGTGTAACAGTGCGTTTATTAGAAGTGCGAAGGTTCGGTTAGGTTAAGTTATGAAGCGTTGTAAAAGCTGACATTAAGCAATGTCAGCTATGAGATGCAGTGTTTTTCACCATTACAAGTCGGAAACTGCGACATCTAATGTGAAAGCGCATGAAACCGTCGTAATGTTGCAGAAAGCGTTGTAAAGTAGCGAGTAACTTTTTTCTAACGATAGAATTGTGAAGGTTAGGTTAGGTTGGGTTATGTTAGTTTAAGCTAGGTAGCGTCGTGAAACCACCAAAAACGACCTCATCTAACGAGATAGTGTTGTTTTGTTGCGAGTACGAAACGGTGATAGCTGAAATATTGTGAAAGCACACAACACGGCGCTGAGCTAGCCAGATAGTGCGTCTTGTACCATTACAAGTGCGAAACTGCTGTATTGTGATATTCTCGTGAAAGCGCATGCAAGCATCGTGAAACCTTAAAGAACGATGCCATTTAGCAAGATACAGCGTTCTGTACTGTACTAAGTTGGTGAAAAACTGTGACGTCATGAAAATATCGTAATTGTGAACGAAACAATGTAACAGAGCATTTTTAGATACAACTGCGAAGGTTAGGGTAGGTTAAAAGTTCAACACTGTCGAAATTTGGGCTTGTTGGTGCATTGTGACGACTGAAAATAGCGACTGAAAATGACATTATGTTGGAAGTTAGCGCCTGTGCTGTGTGTCCTCTCTTGTGTCCTCGTTTTGTAGCGCTATTTTCAGTCGAGGGTAGGTTAAGTTACGAAGCGTGATAAAAATGCATTAAACAATGTCAGCTATTCAGATGCAGTGTTTTTCACCATTACAAGTCGGAAATTGCGATATCTAAAGTGAAAGCGCATGAAACCGTCGTAATGTTAATGAAAGCATTGTATAGTAGCGACTAAAACGTTTTCTAACAATAGAAGTGCGAAGGCTAGGTTAGGTTGAGTTATGTTAGTTTAAGCTAGGTAGCGTCGTGAAACCTCCCAAAACGACATCATCTAACGAGATAGGTTGTTTTGTTGCGAGTACAAAACTGGTATATGTGAAATAATGGGAAAGCACACAAAACGGCGCGAACTAGCCAGATATGGGTCTTATACCTTTACAAGTGCGAAACTGCTATATTGTGATATTCTCGTGAAAGTGCATCCAAGTATCGTGAAACCTTAAAGAACGATGTCATTTAGGCAAATACAGCGTTCTGCACTGTACTAAGTTGGTGTAAAGCTGTGAGGTCATGGAAATATAGTCATTGTGAACGAAACAGTGTAACAGAGCGTTTTTAGATACAGAGTGAAGGTTAGTTAGGTTAAGTTATGAAGCGTCATAAAACACACATTAAACAATGTCAGCTAGTGAGATGCAGTGTTTTTCACCATTACAAGTCGGGAAACTGCGATATCTATTGTGAAAGCGCATGAAACCGTCGTAATTTTGCAGAAAGCATTGTAAAGTAGCGAGTAAAACGTTTTCTAACGATAGATGCGGGAGGGTAGGTTAGGTGAGTATGTTAGTTTAAGCTAGGTGGCGTCGTGAAACTCACCAAAACGACGTCTTCTAACGAGATAGTGTTGTTTTGTTGCGAGTACGAAACTGCGATAGGTGAAATATTGTGAAAGCACACAAACGGCAGTGAACTAGCCAGATACTGCGTCTTGTACCGTTACAAGTGCGAAACTGCTATATTGTGATATTCTCGTGAAAGCGCATGCAAGCATCGTGAAACCTTAAAGAACGATGTCATTTAGCGAGATACAGCGTTCTGTACTGTACCAAGTTGGTGAAAAACTGTGAGGTCATGCAAATATGTAATTGTGAACGAAACAGTGTAACAGAGCGTTTTTAGATACAAGTGCGAAGGTTAGGTTAGGTTAAGATATGAAGCGTCATAAAACCGCATTAAACAATGTCAGCTATTGAGATGCAGTGTTTTTCACCATTACAAGTCGGAAACTGCGATATCTATTGTGAAAGCGCATGAAACCGTCGTAATTTTGCAGAAAGCATTGTAAATTAGCGAGTAAAACGTTTTCTAACGATAGAAGTGCGAAGGTAGGTTAGGTTGAGTTATGTTAGTTTAAGCTAGTAGCGTCGTGAAACCACCGAAAACGACGTCATCTAACGAGATAGTGTTGTTTTGTTGCGAGTACGAAACAGCGATAGGTGAAATATTTGAAAGCACACAAAACGGCGTGAACTAGCCAGATACTGCGTCTTGTACCGTTACAAGTGCGACACTGCTATATTGTGATATTCTCGTGAAAGCGCATGCAAGCATCGTGAAACCTTAAAGAACGATGTCATTTAGCCGAGATACAGCGTTTCTGTACTGTACAAATTGGTGAAAACTGTGAGGTCATGCAAATATGTAATTGTGAACGAAACAGTGTAACAGAGCCGTTTTTAGTACAAGTGCGAAGGTTAGGTTAGGTTAAGATATGAAGCGTCTAAAACCGCATTAAACAATGTCAGCTATTGAGATGCAGTGTTTTTTCACCATTACAGTCGAAACTGCGATATCTATTGTGAAAGCGCATGAAACCGTCGTAATTTTGCAGAAAGCATTGTAAATGTAGCGAGTAAAACGTTTCTAACCATAGAAGTGCGAAGGTTAGGTTAGGTTGAGTTATGTTAGTTTAAGCTAGGTAGCGTCGTGAAACTACCGAAAACGACGTCATCTAACGAGATAGTGTTGTTTTGTTGCGAGTACGAAACAGCGATAGGTGAAATATTGTGAAAGCACACAAAACGGCGTGAACTAGCCAGATACTGCGTCTTGTACCGTTACAAGTGCGACACTGCTATATTGTGATATTTCTCGTGAAAGCGCATGCAAGCATCGTGAAACCTTAAGAACGATGTCATTTACCGAGATACAGCGTTCTGTACTGTACCAAATTGGTGAAAAACTGTGAGGTCATGCAAATATTGTAATTGTGAACGAAACAGTGTAACAGAACGTTTTTAGTTACAAGTGCGAAGGTTAGGTTAGGTTAAGATATGAAGCGTCATAAAACCGCATTAAACAATGTCAGCTATTGAGATGCATTGTTTTTAACCATTACAAGTCGAAAACTGCGATATCTATTGTGAAAGCGCATGAAACCGTCGTAATTTTGCAGAAAGCATTGTAAATGTAGCAAGTAAAACGTTTTTCTAACGATAGAAGTGGGAAGGTTAGGATCGGTTGAGTTAATGTAGTTAAGCTAGGTACGCTCGTGAACTACCGAAAACGACGTCTCTACACGAGATAGTGTTGTTTTGTGCGAGTACGCAACAGCGATAGGTGAAATCATGTGAAAGCACACAAAACGGCGTTGAACTAGCCAGACTACTGCGTCTTGTACCGTTACGAGTGCGAAACTGCTATATTGTGATATTTTCGTGAAAAGCGCATGCAAGCGTCGTGAAACCTTAACGAACGATGTCATTTACGAGATACAGCAGTCTTGTACTGTACCAATTGGTGAAAAACTGTGAGGTCATGCAAATATTGTATTGTGAACGAAACAAGTGTAACAGACGTTTTTAGTTACAAGTGCGAAGGTTAGGTAGGTTAAGGTATGAAGCGTCATTAAAACCGCATTAAACAATGTCAGCTATTGAGATGCAGTGTTTTTCACCATTACAAGTCGGAACTGCGATATCTATTGTGAAAGCGCATGAAACCGTCGTAATGTTGCAGAAAGCATTGTAAATTAGCGAAGTAAAACGTTTTCTAACGCTAGAAGTGCGAAGGTTAGGATAGGTTGAGTTATGTTAGTTTAAGCTAGGTAGCATCGTGAAACTACCAAAACGACGTCATCTAACGAGATAGTGTTGTTTTGTTGCGAGTACGAAACTGCGATAGGTGAAATATTGTGAAAGCACACAAAACGGCATGAACTAGCCAGATACTGCGTCTTGTACCGTTACAAGTGCGAAACTGCTATATTGTGATATTCTCGTGAAAGCGCATGCAAGCGTCGTGAAACCTTAAAGAACGATGTCATTTAGCGAGATACAGCGTTCTGTACTGTACTAATTGGTGAAAAACTGTGAGGTCATGCAAATATTGTAATTGTGAACAAAACAGTGTAACAGAGCGTTTTTAGTTACAAGTGCTGAAGGTTAGGTTAGGTTAAGATATGAAGCGTCATAAAACCGCATTAAACAATGTCGGCTAGTGAGATGCAGTGTTTTTCACCATTACAAGTCGGAAACTGCGATATCTATTGTGAAAGCGCATGAAACCGTCGTAATTTTGCAGAAAGCATTGTAATGTAGCGAGTAAAACGTTTTCTAACCATAGAAGTGCGAAGGTTCGGTGAGGTTGAGTTATGTTAGTTTAAGCTAGGTAGCGTCGTGAAACTACCGAAAACGACGTCATCTAACGAGATAGTGTTGTTTTGTTGCGAGTACAAAACAAGCGATAGGTGAAATATTGTGAAAGCACACAAACGGCGTGAACTAGCCAGATACTGCGTCTTGTACCGTTACAAGTGCGACACTGCTATATTGTGATATTCTCGTGAAAGCGCATGCAAGCATCGTGAAACCTTAAAGAACGATGTCATTTACCGAGATACAGCGTTCTGTACTGTACCTAATTGGTGAAAAACTGTGAGGTCATGCAAATATTGTAATTATAAACAAAACAGTGTAACAGAACGTTTTTAGTTACAAGTGCGACGGTTAGGTTAGGTTAAGATATGAAGCGTTATAAAACCGACATTAAACAATGTCAGCTATGAGATGCAGGTTTTCACCATTACAAGTCGGAAACTGCGATATCTATTGTGAAAGCGCATGAAACCGTCGTATTTTGCAGAAAGCATTGTAATGTAGCGAGGTAAAACGTTTTCTAACCATAGAAGTGCGAAGGTTCGGTGAGGTTGAGTTAGGTTAGTTTAAGCTAGGTAGCATCATGAAACTACCGAAAACGACGTCATCTAACGAGATAGTGTTGTTTTGTTGCGAGTACGAAACAGCGATAGGTGAATATTGTGAAGCACACAAAACGGCTGAACTAGCCAGATACTGCGTCTTGTACCGTTACAATGTGCGAAACTGCTATATTGTGATATTCTCGTGAAAGCGCATGCAAGCGTCGTGGAAACCTTAAAGAACGACTGTCATTTAGCGAGATACAGCGTTCGTACTGTACTAATTGGTGAAAAACTGTGAGGTCATGCAAATATCGTAATTGTGAACGAAACAGTGTAACAGAGCGTTTTTAGTTACAAGTGCGAAGGTTAGGTTAGGTTAAGATATGAAGCGTCATAAAACCGCATTAAACAATGTCAGCTATTGAGATGCAGTAGTTTTTACCATTACAAGTCGAAAACTGCGATATCTATTGTGAAAGCGCATGAAACCGTCGTAATTTTGCAGAAAGCATTGTAATGTAGCGAGTAAAACGTTTTCTAACGATAGAAGTGCGAAGGTTAGGTTAGGTTGAGTTATGTTAGTTTAAGCTAGGTAGCGTCGTGAAACTACCGAAAACGACGTCATCTAACGAGATAGTGTTGTTTTGTTGCGAGTACGAAACAGCGATAGGTGAAATATTGTGAAAGCACACAAAACGGCGTGAACTAGCCAGATACTGCGTCTTGTACCGTTACAAGTGCGAAACTGCTATATTGTGATATTCTCGTGAAAGCGCATGCAAGCATCGTGAAACCTTAAAGAACGATGTCATTTAGCGAGATACAGCGTTCTGTACTGTACTAAGTTGGTGAAAACTGTGAGGTCATGCAAATATTGCTAATTGTAACGAAACAGTGTAACAGAGCGTTTTTAGATACGAAGTGCTGAAGGTTAGGTTAGGTTAAGATATGAAGCGTCATAAAACCGCATTAAACAATGTCAGCTAGTGAGATGCAGGTGTTTTTCCCATTACAAGTCGGAACTGCGATATCTATTGTGAAAGCGCATGAAACCGTCGTAATTTTGCAGAAAGCATTGTAATGTAGCGAGTAAACGTTTTCTAACCATAGAAGTGCGAAGGTTCGGTGAGGTTGAGTTATGTTAGTTTAAGCTAGGTAGCATCGTGAAACTACCGAAAACGACGTCATCTAACGAGATAGTGTTGTTTTGTTGCGAGTACGAAACAGCGATAGGTGAAATATTGTGAAAGCACACAAAACGGCGTGAACTAGCCAGATACTGCGTCTTGTACCGTTACGAGTGCGAAACTGCTATATTGTGATATTTTCGTGAAAGCGCATGCAAGCGTCGTGAAACCTTAAAGAACGATGTCATTTACCGAGATACAGCGTACTGTACTGTACCAAATTGATGAAAAACTGTGAGGTCATGCAAATATTGTAATTGTGAACGAAACAGTGTAACAGAGCGTTTTTAGATACAAGTGTGAAGGTTAGGTTAGGTTAAGATATGAAGCGTCATAAACCAGCATTAAACAATGTCAGCTATTGAGATGCAGTGTTTTTCACCATTACAAGTCGAAACTGCGATATCTAATTGTGAAAGCGATGAAACCAGTCGTATTTGTAGAAAGCATTGTAAAGTAGCAAGTAAACGTTTTCTAACGATAGAAGTGCGAAGGGTAGGTTAGGTTGAGTTATGTAGTTTAAGCTAGGTAGCGTCGTGAAACCACCAAAACGACGTCATCTAACGAGATAGTGTTGTTTTGTTGCGAGTACGAAACTGCGATATGTGAAATATTGTGAAAGCACACAAAACGGCGTGAACTAGCCAGATAGTGCGTCTTGTACCGTTACAAGTGCGAAACTGCTATATTGTGATATTCTCGTGAAAGCGCATGCAAGCATCGTGAAACCTTAAAGAACGATGTCATTTAGCGAGATACAGCGTTCTGTACTGTACTAAGTTGGTGAAAAACTGTGAGGTCATGCAAATATCGTAATTGTGAACGAAACAGTGTAACAGAGCGTTTTTAGTTACAAGTGCGAAGGTTAGGTTAGGTTAAGTTATGAAGCGTCATAAAACCGCATTAAACAATGTCAGCTATGAGATGCAGTGTTTTTCACCATTACAAGTCGGAAACTGCGATATCTAATGTGAAAGCGCATGAAACCGTCGTAATGTTGCAGAAAGCATTGTAAAGTAGCGAGTAAAACGTTTTCTAACGATAGAAGTGCGAAGGTTAGGTTAGGTTGAGTTATGTTAGTTTAAGCTAGGTAGCGTCGTGAAACCACCGAAAACGACGTCATCTAACGAGATAGTGTTGTTTTGTTGCGAGTACGAAACAGCGATAGGTGAAATATTGTGAAAGCACACAAAACGGCGTGAACTAGCCAGATACTGCGTCTTGTACCGTTACAAGTGCGACACTGCTATATTGTGATATTCTCGTGAAAGCGCATGCAAGCATCGTGAAACCTTAAAGAACGATGTCATTTAGCGAGATACAGCGTTCTGTACTGTACTAAGTTGGTGAAAAACTGTGAGGTCATGCAAATATTGTAATTGTGAACGAAACAGTGTAACAGAGCGTTTTTAGATACAAGTGCGAAGGTTAGGTTAGGTTAAGATATGAAGCGTCATAAAACCGCATTAAACAATGTCAGCTATTGAGATGCAGTGTTTTTCACCCATTACAAGTCGAAACTGCGATATCTATTGTGAAAGCGCATGAAACCGTCGTAATGTTGCAGAAAGCATTGTAATGTAGCGAGTAAAACGTTTTCTAACCCATAGAAGTGCGAAGGTTCGGTGAGGTTGAGTTAGGTTAGTTTAAGCTAGGTAGCGTCGTGAAACTACCGAAAACGACGTAATCTATTGAGATAGTGTTGTTTTGTTGTCGAGTACGAAACTGCGATAGGTGAAATATTGTGAAAGCACACAAAACGGCATGAACTAGCCAGATACTGCGTCTTGTACCGTTACAAGTGCGACACTGCTATATTGTGATATTCTCGTGAAGCGCATGCAAGCATCGTGAAACCTTAAAGAACGATGTCATTTAGCGAGATACAGCGTTCTGTACTGTACTAAGTGGTGAAAAACTGTGAGGTCATGCAAATATTGGTAATTGTGAACGAAACAATGTAACAGAGCAGTTTTAGATACAAGTACGAAGATCAGGTCAGGTCAAGTTATGAAGCGTCATTAAACCACTTTAAACAATGCCAGCTATTGAGATGCAGTGTTTTTCACCAACACAAGTCGGAAACTGCGATATGTAATGTGAAAGCGCATGAAACCGTTGTATTGCTGCAGAAATCATTGTAGAGTAGCGAGTAAAACGTTTTCTAACGATAGAAGTGCGAAGGCGAGGTTAGGTTGAGTTATGTTAGTTTAAGCTAGGTAGCGTCGTGAAACCACCAAAAACGACGTCACCTAAAGAGAGAGTGTTATTTTGTTGCGAGTACGACACTGCGATATGTGAAATATTGTGAACGCACACAAAACGGCACGAACTAGCCAGATACTTGGTCTTGTTCCGTTACAAGTGCGAAACTGCTGTATTGTGATATTCTCGTGAAAGCGCATGCAAGCATCGTGAAACCTTAAAGAACGATGTCATTTAGCGAGATACAGCGTTCTGTACTGTACTAAGTTGGTGAAAAACTGTGAGGTCATGCAAATATCGTAATTGTGAACGAAACAGTGTAACAGAGCGTTTTTAGATACAAGTGCGAAGGTTAGGTTAGGTTAGTATTGAAGCGTCATAAAACCGCATAAAACAACGTCAGCTAGTGAGATGCAGTGTTTTTCACAATTACAAGTCGGAAACTGCGATATCTAATGTGAAAGCGCATGAAACCGTCGTAAGTGTTGCAGAAAGCACTGTAAAGTAGCGATAAAACGTTTTCTAACGATAGAAGTGCGAAGGTTAGGTTAGGTTGAGTATGTTAGTTTAAGCTAGGTAGCGTCGTGAAACCACCAAAAACTGACGTCATCTAACGAGATAGTGTTGTTTGTTGCGAGTACGAACTGCGATAGGTGAAATATGTGAAAGCACACAAAACGGCGCTGAACTAGCCAGATACTGCGTCTTGTACCGTTACAAGTGCGAAACTGCTATATTGTGATATTCTCGTGAAAGCGCATGCAGCATCGTGAAACCTTAAAGAACGATGTCATTTAGCGAGATACAGCGTTCTTACTGTACTAAGTTGGTGAAAAACTGTGAGGTCATGCAAATATCGTAATTGTGAACGAAACAGTGTAACAGAGCGTTTTTAGATTACAAGAGTGAAGGTTAGGTTAGGTTAAGTATGAAGCGTCATAAAACCACATATAAACAATGTCAGCTATGAGATGCAGTGTTTTTTCACCATTACAAGTCGGAAACTGCGATATCTATGTGAAAGCGCATGAAACCGTCGTAATTTTGCAGAAAGCATTGTAAAGTAGCGAGTAAAACGTTTTCTAACGATAGAAGTGGAGGGTTAGGTTAGGTTGAGTTATGTTAGTTTAAGCTAGGTAGCGTCGTGAAACTACCAAAAACGACGTCTTCTAACGAGATAGTGTTGTTTTGTTGCGAGTACGAAACTGCGATAGGTGAAATATTGTGAAAGCACACAAAACGGCATGAACTAGCCAGATACTGCGTCTTGTACCATTACAAGTGCGAAACTGCTATATTGTGATATTCTCGTGAAAGCGCATGCAAGCATCGTGAAACCTTAAAGAACGATGTCATTTAGCGAGATACAGCGTTCTGTACTGTACTAAGTTGGTGAAAAACTGTGAGGTCATGCAAATATCGTAATTGTGAACGAAACAATGTAACAGAGCGTTTTTAGATACAAGTGCGAAGGTTAGGTTAGGTTAAGTTATGAAGCGTCATAAAACCGCATTAAACAATGTCAGCTATTGAGATGCAGTGTTTTTCACCATTACAAGTCGGAAACTGCGATATCTATTGTGAAAGCGCATGCAAGCGTCGTGAAACCTTAAAGAACGATGTCATTTAGCGAGATACAGCGTTCTGTACTGTACTAAGTTGGTGAAAAACTGTGAGGTCATGCAAATATCGTAATTGTGAACGAAACAGTGTAACAGAGCGTTTTTAGATACAAGTGCGAAGGTTAGGTTAGGTTAAGTTATGAAGCGTCATAAAACCGCATTAAACAATGTCAGCTATCGAGGTGCAGTGTTTTTCACCATTAAAAGTCGGAAACTGCGATATTTAATGTCAAAGCATAGAAAACCGTCGTATTGTTGCAGAAAGCATTGGAACGTAGCGAGTAAAACATTTCTAACATTAGAAGTGCGAAGGTTAGGTTAGGTTGTTATGTTAGTTTAAGCTAGGTAGCGTCGTGAAACTACCAAAAACGACGTCATCTAACGAGATAGTGTTGTTTTGTTGCGAGTACGAAACAGCGATTGGTGAAATATTGTGAAAGCACAGAAACCGGCGTGAACTAGCCAGATACTGCATGTTGTACCGTTACAAGGGCGACAATGCTATATTGTGATTTTCTCGTGAAAGCGCATGCAAGCATTGTGAAACCTTAAAGAACGATGTCATTATCTGAGATACAGCGTTCTGTACTGTACAAACTGATGAAAAACTGTGAGGTCAAGCAAATATTGTAATTGTGAACGAAACAGTGCAACAAGGAGTTTTTAGATACAAGTTCAAAGGTTTGGTTAGGTTAAGGTATGACGCGTCATAAAACCGCATTAAACAATGTCAGCTATCGAGGTGCAGTGTTTTTCACCATTAAGAGTCGGAATCTGCGATATTTAATGTCAAAGCATGGGAAACCATCGTAATGTTGCAGAAAGCATTGAAACGTAGCGAGTAAAACATTTCTAACGCTAGAAGTGCGAAGGTTAGGTTAGGTTGTTATGTTAGTTTAAGCTAGGTAGCGTCGTTGAAACTACCCGAAAGCGACTTTCATCTAACTGAATAGTGTTGTTTTGTTGGTAGTAAGAAACAGCGATATGTCAAGTATTGTGAAAACACACAAAACGGCGTGAACTAGCCAAATACTGCGTCTTATACCGTTACAAGTGCTAAACTTCTATATTGTGATATTCTCGTGAAAGCGCATGCAAGCGTCGGGAAACCTTAAAGAACGACGTCAGTTAGCGAGATACAGCGTTCTGTACTGTACCAAATTTATGAAAAACTGTGAGGTCATGCAAATATCGTAATTGTGAACGAAACAGTGTAACAGAACGTTTTTAGTTACAAGTGCGAAGGTTAGGTTAGGTCAAGTCTAGAAGCATCATAAAACCGCATTAAACAATGTCAGCTATCGAGGTGCAGTGTTTTTCACCATTAAGAGTCGGAAACTTCGATATTCAATGTCAAAGCATGGGAAACCGTCGTAATGTTGCAGAAAGTATTGTAAAGTAGCGAGTAAAACGTTTTCTAACGAGAGAATTGTGAAGGTAAGGTTAGGTTGAGTAATGTTAGTTTAAGCTAGGTAGCGTCGTGGAACTACCGAAAACGACGTCATCTAACGAGATAGTGTTGTTTTGTTGCGAATACGCAACAGCGATAGGTGAAATATTGTGAAACACACGAAACGGCGTGAACTACCAAGGTACTGCGTCTTGTACCGTTACGAGTGCGAAACTGCCATATTGTGATACTCTCGTGAAACTGCATGAAAGCGTCGTGAAACCTTAAAGAACGATGTCATTTAGCGAGATACAGCGTTCTGTACTGTACTAAGTTGGTGAAAAATTGTGAGGTCATTGGAATATAGTAATTGTGAACGAAACAGTGTAACAGGGCGTTTTTAGATACAAGTGTGAAGGTTAGGTTAGGTTAAGATATGAAGCGTCATAAAACCACATTAAACAATGTCGGCTAGTGAGATGCAGTGTTTTTCACCATTACAAGTCAGAAACTGCGATATCTATTGTGAAAGCGCATGAAACCGTCGTATTTTGCAGAAAGCATTGTAAAGTAGCGAGTAAAACGTTTTCTACCGATATAAATGGGAGGGTAGGTTAGGTTGAGTTATGTTAGTTTAAGCTTGGTAGCGTCGTGAAACCACTCAAATACGACCTATCTAACGAGATAGTGTTGTTTTGTTGCGAGTACGAAACTGCGATAGGCTGAAATATGTGAAAGCACACAAACGGCGTGGAACTAGCCAGATAGTGCGTCTTGTACCGTTACAATGTGCGAAATGCTATATTTGTGATATTCTCGTGAAAGCACATGCAAGCATCGTGAAACCTAAATAACGATGTCTTAGCGAGATACGCGTTCTGTACTGTAATAAGTTGGTGAAAAAAACTGTGAGTCATGGCAAATATAGTACTTGTGAACGACACAGTGTACACAGACGCGTTTTAGCTCAAAGTGCGAAGGTTAGGTTAGGTTCAAGATATGAAGCGTTATAAACCGCATTAAACAATGTCGCTATTGAGATGCAGTGTTTTTCACCATTACAAGTCGGAAACTGCGACATCTATGCTGAAAGCGCATGAAACCGTCGTATGTTGCAGAAAGCATTGTAAGTAGCGAGTAAAACGTTTTCTAACGATAGAAGTGGAGGGTAGGTTAGGTTGAGTTATGCTTAGTTTAAGCCTAGGTAGCGTCGTGAAACCTACCGAAAACGACGTCATCTAACGAGATAGTGTTGTTTTGTTGCGAGTACGAAACAGCGATAGGTGAAATATTGTGAAAGCACACAAAACGGCGTGAACTAGCCAGATACTGCGTCTTGTACCGTTACAAGTGCGAAAATGCTATAGTGTGATATTCTCGTGAAAGCGATGCAAGCATCGTGAACCTTAAAGAACGATGTCAATTACCGAGATACAGCGTTCTGTACTGTACAAATTGGTGAAAAACTGTGAGGTCATGCAAATATGTAATTGTGACGAACAGTGTAACAGAACGTTTTTTAGTTACAAGTGCGAAGGTTAGGTTAGGTTACGATATGAAGCGTTGCTAAAACCGCGATTAAACAATGTTCAGCTATTGAGATGCCCCCTTGTTTTTTAACCCCTTTACAAGTTCGAAACTGCGATATCTATTGTGAAAGCGCATACAACCATCGTAATTTGTAGAAACCATTGTAATGTAGCGAGTAAAACGTTTTCTAACGATAAAAGTGCGAAGGTTAGGTTACGTTGAGGTATGTTAGTTTAAGCTAGGTAGCTTCGTGGAACTTCCGAAAACAACGTCACCTAACGAGATAGTGTTTTGTTGCGAGTATAAAACAGCGATAGGTGAAATATTGTGAGACCACACAAAACGGCGTGAACTAGCCAGATACTGCGTCTTGTACTGTTACGAGTGCGAAACTGCTATATTGAGATATTCTCGTGAAAGCGCATGCAAGCGTCGTGAAACCTTAAAGAACAACGTCATTTAGCGAGATACAGTGTTCATTGTACTAAGTTGGTGAAAAACTGTGAGGTCATGCATATATTGTAAATGTGAATGAAACAATGTAACATAGCGTTTTTAGATACAGTTTGAAGGTTGGGTCAGGTAAAGTATGAAGCGTCATAAAACCGGATTAAGCAATGTCAGCTATTGAGATGCAGTGTTTTTCACCATTACAAGTCGGAACTGCGATCATCTATTGTGAAAGCGCATGAAACCGTCGTAATGTTGCAGAAAAGCATTGTAAATTAGCGAGGTAAACGTTTTCTAACGATAGAAGTGGAAGGTTAGGTTAGGTTGAGTTATGTTAGTTTAAGCTAGGTAGCGTCGTGAAACCACCGAAAACGACGTCATCTAAACGAGATAGTGTTGTTTTTCGTTGCGAGTACGAAACCTGCGATAGGTGAATATTGTGAAAGCACACAAACTGGCGTGAACTAGCCAGATACTGGTCTTGTACCGTTACAAGTGCGAACTGCTATACTGTGATATTCTCGTGAAAGCGCATGCAAGCATCGTGAAACCTTAAATAACGATGTCATTTAGCCGAGATACAGCGTTCTGTACTGTACTAAGTTGTGTGAAAAACTGTGAGGTCATGCAAATATCGTAATTGTGAACGAAACAGTGTAACAGAGCGTTTTTAGATACAAGAGTGAAGGTTAGGTTAGGTTAAGTATGAAGCGTCATAAAACCGCATTAAACAAGTCAGCTAGTGAGATGCAGTGTTTTTCACCCTACAAGTCGGAAACTGCAATACTATTGTGAAAGCGCATGAAACCGTCGTAATTTTGCAGAAAGCATTGTAGTGTAGCGAATAAAGCGTTTTCTAAACGATATAAGTGGGAGGGTAGGTTAGGTTGAGTTATGTTAGTTTAAGCTAGGTAACGTCGTGAAACCACCGAAAACGACGTCATCTAACGAGATTGTGTTGTTTTGTTGCGAGTACGAAACTGCGATAGGTGAATTATTGTGAAAGCACACAAAACGGCTTGAAGTAGCCAGATACTGCGTCTTGTACCGTTACAAGTGCGAAACTGCTATATTGTGATATTCTCGTGAAACCTTAAAGAACGATGTCATTTAGCGAGATACAGCGTTCTGTACTGTACTAAGTTGGTGAAAAACTGTGAGGTCATGCAAATATTGTAATTGTGAACGAAACAGTGTAACAAGGTTTTTTAGCTAAAGTGCGAAGGTAGGTTAGGTTAAGTATGAAGCGTCGTAAAACCGCATAAACAATGTCAGCTATTGAGATGCAGTGTTTTTTCACCATTACAAGTCGGAAACTGCGCTATCTATGTGAAAGCGCATGAAACCGTCGTATGTTGCAGAAAGCATGTAAAGTAGCGAGTAAAAGTTTTCTAACGATAGAAGTGCGAAGGTTAGGTTAGGTTTGAGTTATGTTAGTTTAAGCTAGGTAGCGTCGTGAAACCACCAAAACGACGTCATCTAACGAGATAGTGTTGTTTTGTTGCGAGTACGAAACTGCGATAGGTGAAATATTGTGAAAGCACACAAACCGGCGTGAACTAGCAGATACTGCGTCTTGTACCGTTACAAGTGCGAAACTGCTATATTGTGATATTCTCGTGAAAGCGCATGCAAGCATCGTGAAACCTTAAAGAACGAAGTCATTACCGAGATACAGTTCATTGTACCAAATTGGTGAAAAAGTGTGAGGTCATGCAAATATCGCAATTGTGAACGAAAAGGGTACAGAACGTTTAGTTACAATTGCGAAGGTTAGGGTAGGTTAAGATATGAAGCGTCATAAAACGCATTAAACAATGTCACCTATTGATATGCATTGTTTTAACCATTAAATGTCGAAAACTGCGATATGATTGTCAAAGCATAGGAAACGTCGTATTGTGCAGAAAGCATTGAAACGTAGCAAGTAAACATTTTAACGCTAGAAGTGCGAAGGTTAGGTTAGGTTGTTATGTTAGTTTAAGCTAGGTAGCGTCGTGGAACTACCGAAAACGACATCATCTAACGAGATAGTGTTGTTTTGTTGCGAGTATGCAACGCGATAGGTGAAATATTGAAAGCACATAAAATGGCGTGACTAGCCAGATACTGCGTCTTGTACGTTACGAGTGCGAAAACTGCGATATTGTGATATTTTCGCAAAAGCGCAGCAAGCATCGTGAAACCTGAAATTATGATGTCATCAGCGAGATACAGCGTCTGTACTGTACAAATTGGTCAAACTGGAGGAATGCAAAATCGTAATTGTGAACTAAACAGTGTAACACAAGTTTTTAGTTACAATTGCGAAATTGGTAGGTTAAGATATGAAGCGTCATAAAACCGCATTAAACAATGTCAGCTACGGAGAGATGCATGTTTTTAACCATTAAAAGTCGAAAACTTTGATATCTATTGGAAAGCGCATGAAACCGTCGTAATTTTGCAGAAAGCATGAATGTAGCGAATACAACGTTTTCTAACGATAAAAGTGCGAAGGTTAGGTTAGGTGAGTAATATTAGTTTAAGCTAGGGGCGTGTGGAACTACCGAAAACGACGTCATCCAACGAGATAGTGGTGTTTTGTGGCGAGTATGCAACAGCGATAGGGGAAATATGTGAAAGACACAAAACGGCGTGAACTAGCCAGATACTGCGTCTTGTACCGTTACGAGTGGAAACTGCTATTGTGAAAATCTCGTGAAAGCGCATGCAAGCGTCGGAAACCTTAAAGAACGACGTCATTTAGCGAGATACAGCGTTCTGTACTGCACTAATTGGTTAAAAAACTGGAGGTAATGCAAATATCGTAATTGTGAACTAAACAGTGTAACAGAAGTTTTTAGTTACATTGCGAAGGTTAGGTTAGGTTAAGAATGAAGCGTCATTAAAACGCATTAAACAATGTCAGCCATTGAGATGCATTGGTTTTTAACCATTTCAAGTCAAAAACTGCGATATCTATGTGTGGAAAGAGCATAAAACCATCGGTAATTTTGTAGAAACCATGTAACGTAGCGAGTACAACGTTTTCTAACGATAAAAGTGCGAAGGTTAGGTAGGTGAGTTATGTTAGTTAAGCTAGGTAGCGTCGTGAAACTCCGAAGACGACGTCGTCTAACGAGATAGTGTTGTTTTGTTGGAGTACGAAACAGCGATAGGGAATATGTGAAACACACGAACAGGCGTGAACTACCCAGATATGCGTCTCTGTACCGTTACGAGTGCGAAAACTGCCAATATGTGATACTTCGTGAAAGTGCATGCAAGCGTCGTGAAACCTAAAGAACGATGTCATCAGCGAGATACAGCGTTCTGTATGGAACTAAGTGGTGAAAAATTGTGAGGTCTGGAATATAGTAATTGTGAACCAAACAGTGTAACGGGCGTTTTTAGATACAAGTGTGAAGGTTAGCTTAGGTAAAAAGAGCGTCATAATACCACATTAAACAAGTCGGCTAGGATGCAGTGTTTTTCACTATACAAGTCGGAAACTGCGATATCTATGTGAAAGCGCATGAAACCGTCGTATTTTGCAGAAAGAATTGTAAAGTAGCG
>NW_023607929.1:0-33212 GCF_013339725.1 Rhipicephalus microplus
AGTAACCTCTAAAGAACTCGAATAAAGCCACAAATAGGCTTAAAAAAAACCCCCCAAGACAGCCGCAGAAACTCGGTAGCAGTAGTAAATCAATACTACCACAGCGGCCACCTTAAACCCTTGAATGAGCTTTAAAAATAACTCTCGCCAATTGCCGCAAAAAACTGGTAAGTGTAGTAAAAAATAACCTCGCAGGAACTCTATAATAAAGCCACAAATAGGCTTAAAAAAAAACCCAAGACAGCCGCAGAAACTCGGTAGCAGTAGTAAATCAATACTACCACAGCGGCCACGTTAAACCCTTGAATGAGCTTTAAAAATAACTCTCGCCGATCGCCGCAAAAAACTGGTAAGTGTAGTAAAAAATAACCTCGCAGGAACTCTATAATAAGCCACAAATAGGCTTAAAAAAACCCCCAAGACAGCCGCAGAACTCAGTAGCGGTAGTAATAAATACTACCGTGGCGGCCACCATAAACCCTTGAATGAGCTTTAAAAATAACTCTTGAGAAAGCGCCGGGAAAACTTTGTTTAGGCAGTAAAAATTTACTCTCTCTATACTCGCTGAAAACCTCACTGGGGTAATATTACTACTCTCCGTACGTTCAAAAACCCAGTTAGCACGGGAGTAAATTTTTACCAGTCCGGTAGTAAGGTGGTAAAAAAAACCCCACTAACGGTGGTGTGCTAGAGGACACAGGGTTTACCCAGTTTTTGGTGTTATTTCAGGTCATTTTCGTTAGTGTGTAGGAGGTATTGTTCCGTAGCAGCCGTTACTTTATTCTTCATTGCGGAGATCTCAGTGAAACTTTAACGCCCTGTAGTTCTATGTGTTTCTTTGTGATCTCTGGTCCGTACTATTTTCTTTTTCTGGAAGTGGCTGGCAGCATGTTACCTACGCCTTTTTACGTAATCAAGGGGAAAATATTTTTGCAGTGTAGTAACCTATACTGCGGTGATTGTTGAGAAGGTGACACTGCAACAAACCTGAGCATACGTCGGCTTTGTGAGTGGTATGCGAGCTCAAGACTTGCTCACACGTCATGGACGCTAGTTCCTCCCTCACGATGTTGCGGAGGCTGCCTGCAGAAGGCATCATGCGGAGCTCATCAGACGGCGAGGAGGCCTGGAGTTGCAGCTCCTCGCGGATCATGGTCTGTATCAGCGCACGGAGCTCACCGCCGTGCGTTGGCCTGATATCTGCTGTGTCAGGTTGTAAACGTATCAATTGAAGGTCGTCGAGTCGCTGACACGTAATGATGATATCCGCGACTGTGGTGGGTTTTTTGCCGCTAAAGCGTTAAGTGTGACGGCGCCTATGCCCATGAGCAGGTGGCAAACGCGGTCATGCTCCGTCATCGAGCTGTCGAAGCGACGTCATAGGGCGAGGACATCTTCAATGTACGAAGTATAAGACTCGCCGGAGCGCTGAAGACAGCTTCACAGAATCATGCCAATAGTTGAACGCACTCACACGGTCGTACTTATCTAACCAGTCTTCAACGTCTTCACAGCGAAGGCCAGTGAACATCGGGGGATCTTTTTGAGGGGCGGTGACAGTCCAAGAAGGCATGCCCAGGGGTGCAGGCGGGTTGGATTTAGCCGTGTTGTTGTGCTCGTCTTGCGACATGACCATGGGCTGACTGGGCTGATGGCGACCCGACCAGAGCTCCAGAGATGGTTTGTACTAAAATAAAACGAAAAAGCGGTGCAGGAGACCAGGGGACCGGAAATCACTCTCCACCACTTGTAAGGAAACCTTGATGATGATGATGATGATTCCACAGCTATGGCTCCTACACACTCAGGGGGATCAGCCAATAATCGATCAATTCATTCAGCAAGATTTTTTTTATTCAACATCAAAACCATCCACTGGAGGAAACAAAGTAAAAAAGAAAAGACACCCTAGGCTGAATGAAAGGAGTGCAATAGTTGTTTGTCACTCGTTCAGATCAGGCAACGTTTTGGCTGCCACTTCTTTTACTTGCCAAGCCTCTGCCTCACAACACAGGTCAGACTGATGATGAATATGAACATGATGAGATGACGCGTATGAATAATGCTCACGATAATGTGGGCATTCATTATGCGCTTATTCTTATATATACATTATCATGATCATCATCATCCGTCTGGGTCCCTGTCCTCATCTTCACAATCATCATCGGGTGTGTGCGGGCTCAGTCTCAGACTGCCCGTTCGCTGCTGAGCCCTTGGCTGAACAAAAGCCGTCTCAACCCAGACGTCATACATAGAGGAGGTGGATTTTCGGTCCTCGGTCCTCTCCCACTTCGCTCGACTCCCTGGAGCTGCGTTCAGGCCGTCGATTGCCCCGCTTGTCTGGCAGCATATCACAGATCGAGCCTGCTGGCGCTGCTGCCATCACTGCTGCTATCTCTCCCCCGCCGTCTTCAGCCGCGCCTTCTGTTAACGTACACAGCCACCAGCGTGATCCCCCTCTCTTCATCGGTCATCGCGGGGAAGACGTGAAGGACTGGCTCAATGAGTACAGCCACGTGAGTGTAGCTAATCGCTGGGACGTTAGCGCCAAGCTACGTTACGTCTCTTTCTACTTGACCGGTGTGGCGAAGACGTGGTACTTTAACCACATCATCGACATACCTGACTGGGCGACCTTCAAGCAGCAGCTCCATCACGTTTTCGGCACACCGGCCATTCGGTCCACAGTCACGAAAAGAACCCTCGACACTCTCCAACAACATTCCGGTGAGTCGTACACGTCGTACATCGAGGACGTTCTTGCGCTCTGCGGTCGGGCCAATTCATTCGTGCCGGAGTCCGACAAAGTACGCCACATTTTGAAGGGTATCGGCCCTGTTGCCTTCAATGCCCTGTTTGCTCAGAACCCGGCTACCATAGCCGACGTCGTCACGACATGTCAGCGCCTCGATACACTGGACTCTGTTCGTCTACAACCAGACATAGGCGAACAATCTAACAGACCTCTCCGTGACCTGATAAGAGACATAATACGTGAAGAGTTCCAGAACATGGGTTTCACACTTTCTCCACCATGTTCTCCACAGTCAACTGGAGCGGCATTACGCGACATTATCAGGGAGGAACTGACATCTCTGAACTCTCCGGCTCACGTCCAGTAACCCTCGTCTCGGCCCATACGAACCTACGCGCAGGTCGCTGCTATGGCCTCCGAGCAAGGTAAACACGACGTGCCACTGCATCATACGCGTCTGTCGCTACCCGCTTCTCCCCTCAACTTTCATTCGATACCACCTGACCCTACCTCTGCCACACCTGACGGCACTCTCTTCAGGTACTCCGCATGGTTTTCTACCCTCCCCTGGTGCTCATCTCGCCCAGTTTGCTAATAGTTGTGGGTATCGCGGCCACATTTCTCGTTTCTGCCACAAGTGCCAGCAAGACGAGCGCCGCGGTTAAGACATGCGTGAACGAGATATATTTTTCTCTATAAAGGTCACGTCATTCATCACCTACACGCCGTCTCTCTCTCCGCCCCGTATCGAGTGCACCTCGGAACAGCCGGAACTCCAGACGCCGTTCACCATCACCCTTTCGCCACTCCTCCTACCCACTTCGGCTTGCCTCATTCGTCACTGCCTGTCATTCGGAAAACTAAGTGATGCAGTTTCTGGGGGGGAAAACTGCATTCCGAATTAGGACTGATATTCCTCCACCAGGTCCGTGCAACATGATTTCGGTGGTAGTGGAAGGAGTGTACGTGGATGCTCTGGTGGACACGGGTGCGGCATTTTCTGTTATGCGCGTTAATTTAGGCCAACGTTTAAAAAAAGTGATGACCCCTTACGATGGACCCATGTTAGTTGCTGCCCAGGGTTACACTATTCGCCCTTCCGCTTTCTGTACAGCCCGCGTTTTATTGATGGTATTCGACACCACATTCAGTTCGCCATCCTGACTGACTGCTCTCACCAATTAATTTTTTTAGGGTGGGATTTTCTTCTGCCTCCGCGGCTATTTGCTGTGTCCAACGCGTCGTCCACCTCACCGATACAGACTGCATGCTCAATGACGACCCCCAGAGGCCACTTCGTTTGACAGCTGCGAAAGATACCGAATTACCACTAGGTCAAGAGCGGATTGTAGCTATTACCTCCAAGGACATCGACCATGGCGACGTATTCGTCTCACCATCGTTTAGTTGTGTGGGTAAAGGCATCATTCTCGCTTCGGGTGTAGTTCAGTTTCTCAATGGTTCCGCACTTGTCACCGCTGTGAATACAACATCCGAAAAAATTCTACTTCCCCAGAACACCACGGTGGCCTGCATGACGTATCCCGAGCCTCCGTGCGTAGTGCCAGTTCATGCCGTCTCCTCCAACGACATCCCTAGGAGTGAGCCTGCTTCTTCCGCCTTTACTTCAGCCATTAGTGACGACTTGACAGCTTCACAGACGCAACAGTTACTTGCATTGTTAAAGAAACACGCAAGTTCCTTTGACGTTTACTCCTCGACGTTGGGCCGCACTACTGCTATAACGCATCGAATACACACAGTCGGAACATCTGTTGTACGCCGCTGGCCCTACCGCGGGTCTCCTGCTGAGAGAAAAATCATCAAAAAAAACGTAGCTGACATGCTCAAACGAGAGGTAATTCGCCCTTCATCTAGCTCTTGGTCGTCGCCTGTGGTTCTGGTTCGCAAGAAGGATGGCTCCGTGCGCTTTTGCGACGATTACAGGGTGTTCAACAAGATCACTTGCAAGTATCTGTACCCAATGCCTCGCATAGACGTGACCAAGGCGCGAAATACTTTTCCAGCCTCGACCTGCGTTCCGGATAATGGCAAATTTCTATGCACGAAGAGGATAAAGAGAAAACGGCATTCGTAACCCCCGACGGGCTATACGAATTCAACGTTATGCCTTTCGGGCTGTGCAACGCGCCCGCTTTTGAGCGCATGATCGATACCGTGCTGCGCAGCCTTAAATGGAAGACCTGTCTCTGCTACTTGGACCACATCGTCATTTTTTGTCAACGTTTACTCAGCACCTCCACCACGTATGACGTCTGGGTTGAGACAGCTTTTATTCAGCCAAGGGCTCAGCAGCGAACGGGCAGTCTGAGACTGAGCGCGCACACACCCGATGATTATTGTGAAAATGAGGACAGGGGACGCAGACGGATGATGATAATTATAATAATGTATATATAAGAAGCGCATATAAGAATCACAACCCAGACGTCATAATATATATATATATATATATATATATATATATATAACAAACTCATTCATAATGTCCCTCCGTGACCTTCAAAAACCTGTCGCGGAAGCCGCCCTATCCCCCTCTTTCTTTCTTCTCTTACCCCTTGTTTCTTTTTTCTTTTTTTCTTTTTTGGGTTCTTTTTGGTTTGTTCCAGCGAATGAGACGAAGATGATAATTTTGCCGCACAGCATATGTCACCACTGCAAAACACTAGTAATATGTCGCTTTCTCCCGTTTCCTTCTTGCACCACCATGTCTATGCGGCATGTTCGCATAGCGTCGCACTTGTTCGCAAACCCTGACGAAGACCGGTCCACCGATCGAAACCGTTGGTAATAAAATTAAGACAACCGCTAAGTTGTGTTTCTTCTCTTCCCAAATACGTTTGGCCCATTGGAAAAGCTTCTTCAGTTGTACAGCAATGGCTGCCATCAATCCCACTTCTGAGCTGTTGTCGGTGTGCTGCACGTGCATTCCACTTAATTGTGCTGTCATCGGAGATTTCTCGATCAAGTATGTACACCAAACGTTCAACCCCATGGAACCTGGAACGCCTGCGTTTTTCTCATACCGCGGAGCACGCTTCCACGACGTCCCTGGCTTACTTGATCGTTCGCCACCAACACTGCCGAGGCTAGTGATTCACGTGGGAACCGGGGACATTGCGGACAATGGGTGCCCACAGGCTGTGAGGAACTTGAAACAACTTGTTCAGCGCATTCACCAGATGCGACCAAACCTCGAACTGTGTATCAGCCTGCCGCTACCCAGAGCCCGAAACGGCCGACGCCGAGGTGTGAATAAGAGATTCGTGCATGGTTTAACAGGGAGGCATCCCGCTTCGTAAGTCAGGTGTGCCGCTTGTACTATCGAGGAGAACTTGGTCGCGGTGTTTTCTATCTGGACCACGCCTTCCACGAGATGCAGCCTTGGAGGGTCCTCGCCGCCGACGGCCTTCATCTAAGCTTCGAGGGCGTAACGATGCTGGCGCTACACTTCAGAGAGCTACTCACCACCAGGACAAGCCGCTGGCACCCACAGAACTTGCAGCTGGCGAGGAATGCTGCCCCCGTTGGTGCGGGCTCTCCAGCGCCTGCTGCAAACACGGTGTCCGCGAACTCTTCCTCGACACAAAATTCCGTGCCACCTGCTCTAAGGCCTGTCACTGGCCCAACTTCACCGACGATGGCTACAACCTCCGCAGTTATAGCAAAGCCGCACGACGACCCGCACGGTCGAACGCTAACTGACTGCTAAAGAGTTCAGGTATGGCCCGTTTCCCCAAACTGCGATCTCGCTCTTTTCAATAGATTAGGAAGATAATTATAAAACGTGTGAAATACGACCTCCACTACTCGACGCTGACATCATACTCAACCTGTGATTTGGTACCGAAAGGCTTATCTCTCAAGCTTAATCGATAAGAACAAGCACAGTGGGAGAAAACACTTCATGATGTATCGCTGCAGCTCATGCAGATTATTATTCAGCACAGGGAACATAAATCCCGTGAGCTTAAGGAGAAAGAACTGTCACTTAGACGTGAGTCTGATCTCAGCCAGGAGGACATTAATGATCTCGAGAAGTATGAAACTCAAAAAACAGCAGTGACAAAAGAGCGGAAGCGTCGCAAACTAGAGCGGAATGGGGTAACTGAGACAATTTTTACACATGAAGCGATACCCGCGACACCGAGAAATATCAACCGGGATGTGGAAACGGCACCTCCGAGTGTAACTAATCTTTCTTCGGCACAGCTATCTGCGACCGAAATCAGACTGCTTTCAAAGGGCCTTACATACTGTCTGGCTAGCGGAAATTTTAGTGAATTCCAATTGTATCAGCATTTAGATAACTTTGCTAGAAATATGCGCCTACGGGAGTACTTCCATGACCATGAACCGAGCCGAACAGTATTCCCTGGTTCTTAAGAAAAAGCTTGGTGACCACCTGAACCACGTCAACATCGGCACCGACACCTCGACATGTATATATCGCCAGTACAAAAAGACATCATATCGACTTGTTCAAAAACAAGGCGCTATTGAAACAATCTCTCTTCGGAAGAGCGTAAGTCACTGGAGCTCCTACGCCGTCGAGCGGATTTGGTAATTAAGCCTGCAGATAAGGGTGGTGCGATAGTAATATTAGATAGAACTGATTACCTGAGAGAAGGCTATCGGCGACTGGAGGACAAGAACTTCTATGCGGAACTTGAAGATGACCCCCACTAAATTATTCGAATCCTTCTCACAGAGGACTGTCTTTGCTCCGCAGCATTGCAGTGGTGCAGGTAGGGAATGAAACGTTCTTAGCTTTAAGGCCATATATATATATATATATATATATATATATATATATATATATATATATATATATATGTAATTGAGATCTAACAGACAACAATGCCAAGGAAGGCATAGGGAAAGTTTTTAGTCCAATTGCAATATAAATGTGAAAAAAGAAAAGGGGATGAAAAGATAACATGCCGAGGGCAGGATCCAAACCTGCGACGTTCGAATAACCCGTTTTCTTTTTTCCCACTTTTCGCTCCTTCTAGCCGCCATACCTTGGTGGCAGGCGAGAGTTATGCGAGTCTCTTCTGCGCGTGGCAGTTGCCGCGAACGGTTGTCTCTAACGTGGATCCCCAGTACGTTGCACCGCGGGTTGCGCGTCGGGGGCCCTCGTGGTAAGTCAAGTGTTGGCGAGATGCCGCCTTGGGTGCGTTATTGTGTTTGTAGTGTTATTGCGTTTGCCATGAAGTGTATGGTCATATTTTGTACGGATGTCCTGGCGTGTTTGATAGCGATTGATTTATCGATTCGGCGGACGATATCGTTCGTTCAAAAAGTAGTTAAATAAATGTGTGTATCGTTTGATTTGTATTGATTGGGTCTCCTGTGTCCTTTCACTCCAAGAGCGTGGCGTGGCGCTCGCCAAGTGGAGACCCCACAATATATATATATATATATATATATATATATATATATATTATCCACTTTTCTTTCTTCTTTCTTCTTATTTACATTCCATTGGTTCTAATAACTTCCCCTGTACATTCCTTGGCATTACTGTCTGTTATATCTCAATAATATTGTGTTAAAACACAGAAATACGAGCCCTTCGGTATACACTTCTCTCCCTTATTTCATTGAACGAGGGTCTCGTACTGGCAGACTTGGTGTGTTTAGGTTGTATGAGAGGGACAATTAATCAGCTGCCCGCTCATAATAAGTTCACGTGCTACGTGACGCCAAACATGCGAATAAGAGTGTTTTCACACACGTTGTTTGGCTTATAGATGGCGCTGACTGTCACTCCTACTTCTAAATTCACATATAAACCCCAAAAAGTGGGTGGAGGGACGGCCGCTGTGATAGCTCAGTGGTTAGAGCATCGAACGCGTTATTTGAAGGTCGTAGGTTCGATTCCTGCTCACAGCTGGTAATTTTTCATCCACTTTTCTTTCTTCTTTCTTCATATTTACATTCCATTGGTTCTAATAACTTCCCCTGTACATTCCTTGGCATTACTGTCTGTTATATCTCATTAATATTGTGTTAAAACACGGAAATACGAGCCCTTCGGTATACACTTCTCTCCCTTAGATATATATATATATATATATATATATATATATCCAAGTAGATCCTCCGAGTCTGGCCTTCGTCAGTAATTAGGGTATATGACGTTCGCTCTCACAATTATACTATTTTGCGTGAAAACGAAATGAAAGACGAACAACGGCAAAACAAAAAATACAAAGAATAGAAAAACAAGAAAAAAATATATTTCAGAGGTCACTGCGCTATGCGAGTGGTGTCGTGGGTGCTTATTTTCCTAGCAGCATCACGTTCAGTGTATTTGTGTGGCGGTCCCTTTACTGCAGCCGGCTAAGGCGAGGGCTCGCGTGTCGCCGAAGCCCTTTCTTTTTTGACCAACCGTCTCTAGTCGGGCGTCGATGGCCTGGGCTGTGGTGGGACTGTCGGTTGGCGTCTTTCTTCTACCGCGTGAGACGGTAGAAGGCGATGGTCGTTTAACGTGAATACTATTTCGTTCTGAACAAAATAGCATTCACTTCGAACGCCCATTCTCCGCTGGAAAGTTATGCGGGTGCAGCTACATCGCCTTCGCCGCAGACCTGTCTAGCCATGCCAGACTCGGTGGCGCCGGCAACATCACGAGAAAATAATAGCGCAGTTATTTGGTTTTTTTTTCACGTCCAAAATCCACGACATGAGAGACACCGTAAAAGATGGCTCCCAATTTTGAACTACCTGCGTCTTTTATTGTTTTTTCGCATGCCCCTAAGTACAAGTATGGGCATCAGTCCATCTCTGTGGTGTAGCGGTTACTCCGCTCGGCTGCTGACGCCAAGGTCACGGCTTCGAACCCGGCCGCGGCGGTCGCATTTCGGTAGAGGCGAAATGGTATACGTTTCCGTGCACGTTAAAGAACACCAGATGGTCAAACTTTCTGGAGTCCATCACTGCAACGTCAATCATAATCGTGGGTTTCTGGCGTAAAACCCTAGACATTATTATTATTATTATTATTACTATTATTATTATTATTATTATTTAGTAAACATGGCCCGTCTGAAATAATTCTGCTTATATAGAAAATGCGGCCGCCGTGGCCGGAATTCGATTCCGTCACCTTCAAGCAGGGCAACAGTTACACCCCGATGGGGGTCATCCCGAGAAAAGAGCATGATTGATGTCTGCAGTATCGAGTTTCATCGATTCAGATAGCGTTCACTTTCAGGGTGCGCTAGACCACATGTCTTGCTTGTAACGCAATTGTGGGGCTCAGACTGAACGTTTCAACGGTTAGCTTCCGTAGATTGGGCGCCGGCGTTTTGCGTAACTGAGAGGACATCGCGACGACGCTGCATTGCGTACACCGTGTTATATGCACATCTATATATGTCTTCGCGCAGCTCCTAGCACGATCTTTACTAATGTGAGGCGGCAGCACAAAAGTTTCCGAGCCGAGCCGCACCAAAAGCGTGGCGGCTTTGCCGATGCCTCGGTGGCGAGTGCCGCGGTGCGGAAAAGAAGTAGGTCCCGCCCATCTCGGAAATTGCGTTCTCTTCGTGCGATTGGAACCGCCGCGATCCGGCGCACAATCTCGGCGGCCATGGTTGAAGAACAGAACCTTGGGCAAGGACTTCCGCAAATGCCGTTCACCATGGCTAAACCTATAATCAAACAAATGCAACTGCAGAGACGTCGATAAAACAATCAATGAAGTACATTAGCACAAATATCCAGGAATCGAGTCATATGCGTTGCATCACGTGTGTAGCTTAAGCGTTTGCGCACGGCACGCTACGCCAAATACAACTTATGAATAACGTAACGTCTCCTACAAACGTCTCTTGGGTGTGAGAGGGCGAAGCCCCGCGGGGACGCATTCGTTGACGTCACGTTCATAAATTTATCGCTAAGCACTGCGCATGTTGTGAGCGGTGCCTGAAGCGGTCTCTGAAGAAATTCCGTAGCTTCCGGATCATCTGCAAGCGACGGTAGGGGCCAAGGATGGTCAGGGGGGAGCAGACCGGTCCCGCGCGGCGTCGAAGTCGACGTCATACACGGCGATGCTGAACTCGATACCCACTAGATCCCGCTTCAGATCGCACAGCTGTGAAGAGGACGGTAGAAGGGTGTGTGAAACCAAAGCCGCATTCGCACTTTGCAAATGTGGACGCGCAATCTCGTTAGCAACGCGTTGCACAAAGTAAAGTTAGCACAGAGTGAACACCACGACGACGTATCGTGTCCTTTATTGTATGATCGTTCTGCGCAACAAAAATATGCTTTAATAGAATTCTTCGATATCATTTCTGTTATCAGTTTTTTCAAACATAACATTTCTTTTTATCTGCAAGGGCGAAACAATGAGTTCAAAAGCAACAAATTGTCATGTTATAAAAAAAAGCAAAGCTGCCACTCCGCTCTTTCCGGGTCCGACCTTGCGTAGCTCAACAAAGAGCTGACAACACGGCCTCTTCAGGAACCGAAGCGCGTTTCTTGCTGTCAATCCTCTAAACGCGAAACGTTCAAAGCGCAGCAATTCACGAACCTTAAGTGTTGTGAGATAGCATTCGCGGCCGCACCCTTGTGCGCAAACGTCGTCGTTGCCGCTCGAGCGACGCATCCTATGCGCCCCCTTCCCAGTATATTCTAGGCACTATAGCTGTACTTCGCGGGGCGCTTCGTCTCGAGTTTACGCGCCATCATCGAGGCCAACACCTCGCAAGCGAGACGATGATAGCCGTTCTACTATGATGTGATAACCGTTCGCCAATAGGAAGCTCGGTGTGCGAGGAAGGCGCTCGCGTTCTCTCTGGTGCATTTTGGACCGGTAAAAAGCATCTAATTTGATTCTTTGGCTGCTTGGGCAGTCATGCTCACGAAACTAACGCCAACTAACTTGCGGTGTCTCTCCCACCGCGCCGGATGAGGACACTCGGAGGCCGATCGAGGGAGGGCAGTGGCGACTCTTCCCGCTTTTGATGTGGTCTGTAAGCACCATCAACTGGGGCGTCGGTTGATCGTGCTTACATCCCTGCAAATTTACAGACAAACACGCGTCCATCTTCGTTTATATGTTCGAAATTTATGGAAGACATGAACCTACAAGCTGTCCACACTGCGGGCATCTGGGGTGCACACTTCATCACATGTTCTGGCAGTGTCAAATCTCGCGCGGGGGCTCAGGGTCTACTTGTATACGGAGGAAGACTGACTTCATCCTCTCACGAGCTCCGCAAAGGACCAGCCGCTTAGGGCTGTCCAGAGAGCCCGCGAAGTCGCCGAGAGCTTGACCCTCCCGGCACCATCATACGTGCGGCCCGCAAATGACATCCCCTGACGGGGGCGCTATCATCTTCTCAGCATCAAATAGAGTTCTTTGACCGACCAACCGACCGACCGACCGATCTCGCATGCGCCGTTCGTGCGACGACGACAGCCGGCTCTGTTCATCTCTGCTTCAGCCGCTTTCGCACCCAGTAGTCGCGTGATTTTACTTGTGCGTAGATATTACGATGTGCGTGGTGATGTTATCGTTTTGGACTTTATGCGGAGCAAAATGGTGACAGCAAGAACCCACTGAGGGTGCCCTTGTAACTTTTATCGCAATAAAGCTAGCACCTACCGTATGAGTCGTTAACCCTATTCGTGGGACCGATCGCGAGGACCCTACAATACCAAATCTTTTAGGATGCTGTCTTTTCCACAAACAGTATGAAACTGAGATTACCTGCTGCCACAAGGTTTAAAGTGATACATTTTATACCTAGTCATCTTAATGATTTAGGTTGCTTCTCTTGGTTTGTCTACATACTAACTGTGTATTTAATTTATATACTATTGGGTCTGGTTTATGTTTTTCCGCTTTCAAGTGTGATGAAGCCACTTAAATTCTGCTCAACCCTCATTGTAATTACTCTGATGATGCTCTGGTTATTGCGCAAATAAATCAATGCTTATTACTTTTTATGTCAGGGACGGAGGTCGATGCTTCTGAAACATGGATATAATACATATCAGAACTTTAGTGATCGAGACACCAAAGCTAATGTAGGATACGATTTCCACTACCAGTTGCACACTTTAGAACAAAATCTCGAGGACGCAGTACAACGTCAATACAATTAAACACAAATACTCAAACAGTTCAGGACAAAAAAAAAGTATTCCATTGTGTTACAAGGAATAATCAGATGAAATTCTTGCATTTATGTTTAAATAATGCAAAAAAGAAGGAGAACAACGGTGAAAGTCCCATTTTTACCGAGCTTTCCTCTGACAAACTCCATTATATCCTGGTAAAGAGAACATCCCCGTCAATACTTTCAATTTGTGTCCTCTCCGCGCTGTGCTCTACTGAAGCATCGCGTGTTTCGTCAGAAAACATTTCTCGAAGGAGGATAGTATAGCGGGCAACTAAAACGTTATCTTCAATTTCAAACTAAGAGTTTTCTTGGCACGAAACAAACACTACGATGTTTCTGGAAAGCTGTTTCGAAAATTCACGTCGACTTGATATTTGCCTTTAGTTTCCCTTTAACGCGCAGTAAAATGGGTAATCATGGGTATACTCGCATTAACTCGACGATGGAAAATAGAGTGCGTGAGGCACGTTAATGCAACCCCGTAATCTCTCACCTTTTCTCGAAGGCTGCCCTCCGTCTCCAGCGTGAGCGTACGTCGTAGCTGCTTGTCGAACGAGATGCCAGCCTGCGAGCCACTGTCGTACTTGAAGTTGCTCTTTATTGCCGCTGTGGAAGACTGGCAAACCTGGTTTTGGGCAGTGACCAGAAGCAAAACAACATAAATGATTCGCCAAGAAAAAATTAATACCCTGTCCCAAGAGAAAGTTTATTGTCATTTGAACCTAACGTCTTGAAGCGAAAATGACTTGTGCACGCGAATGAGCGTCCACTCTACTAAGAGAAAGTTTACTGCCATTTGAATGTAATGTCACGAAGCAAAAATGACTTGTGCTAGGGAATGAGTGCTTGTGGCTAATCAGTACTCTCGCCGAAGAGTGACCACGAACAAACTGTATAACACGGATGACTAATTTGTTATAACAGTCACTATGTTTTCATTTTCGATCGCACTGTTGTACTTTTACCACACCATTCACCCGCTTCCTTCTCAAAAGCTTGAGCGACCTCCTGCCCAGCGACACTGTCAACAGCGTTGCCGGCCATGGGCTCAATAGCATTCTTTAATAAGAAGTGTAACCTCTGTACCCCCAATGGCGTCAGCGCAGTGTGACAACCAATTGCTGGAAATAATTTGATGGGATTTATGTTGCCCCAATCCCACTGCTGTCTTGCCGGATGCATAACTTTTCTTTACAGACGCCCTGACTTTTTTTCCCTTTTTTGTAAATTGCAGTCTTCACTGCATTGCGGTTATCACCGTCCGCAAGCTGTATTCAGCAGTGCGTAGTAGCGCACGGTATCTAACGTCATTTATTCTGTCAAATGCCATTTGATACAAAAGACCCTGGACCTTCTCGGGAGGGAGACATGGGCAAGCAAAGAAAGATAGAACACGTAGAACACAAAAACAAAGAGAACAAAGAAGTCATGGAGAGTGAGCTGGTTCTGCAGAGTGTCACCCGTGAAAGGAGTACCGACACAATTTTGAGGTACCCCAAAGGGGGAATATCTTGTTTCTGTGGTGTGTACTATCATCCCTCTCAACACAATGGAGCGAGACAAGGCGTACAAAATATTTTACATTTACTTCAAAGTTTTCGTCATCCAGCATCTGCTAGCCAGCCGCAGTTCTATGAACATTATCACGACAGGTCAACATAGTGCACTTAGCTAGCTAAATGTTTCGCCTGAATGCAGCTTAAACAGCATAAATCACTGTCACGGGACTCTGGAGGGCAACTCACTTGCGTGAACCATGTGCAACTGACTTGAAACTGACAGCTGTTTCTATATAGTATGTAGCGGCTAGCAGTCTTCCCATGACGTCAAGCTGCTGTTAGCTGTATTAAAAATATATCCACTGCATTTCAAACACCCTATGACCCTCTATATATGGCTCTTGATACCATTATTTAAGCCGAAAATCATACACGGTTTACCAAACGGAAATTTGACCGTCCCCGGCGTCCATCGTTACCATAATAATGCAAAAAAGATCATCGCGCGATGATGTCACCATTTTACGTCATCGTGAGTTCATATATAGCAAACATTTGTGATGTCATTATGACGTCGCGAATTATGGCGTGATGTCACGTGACGTGTTTACACATGGCGTCATTGCCGCACTCTCCTTTAGGCAGCGAACAAAACGGGAGAGCAGGTGACCTCAAGTTAAGACAATAAAGACGGGCACTTGGCAGTTGACGGCCAAGCCATGGTTCGTCTTCCCTGATCCCTTATACATCGACTGAGAAGAAAAAAATTACGCATCTCCAGGAAGTTAATTATGAAGATTGGGCGAAGCTTATAGTCCTAAGGTCCATAATGTCTACGTTGAAGTTGCCCATAAGTGTAAAAGATTTGTACTGGTAGGCGTTTTATATTCTTCCGTCATGATAATGATTGACATTACGCTAGTGATAAACCTTTTTCTGTGACTCACCTGTGTTACCCGAGCATCGCCCCGTATAATGTAAATTAGGTCACATTAGGTGACCTAATTAGAAACGACAAGGCTGTCTTAAAGGCCAACTCCGGCGATTTTTCGAGGTCATTAGATCTCAATGAAATTCACTGGGTACGTTCATTTACACGTTTTCATCATTTGTCCTCAGTTATATAGGCTGAAGAGATACGCAGATTTCTTGTAAATGATTTTATATATTGCCCTGACTCTCTCAACTGGCTTTCAACAATTATTGGCAACACTTTGCGCGTCTGCCAACGCTTACGTCAGAGCGACGGAAGGGAAGGAACCAAGGTGCCACTAAATCGTCTGTTGTTCACAAAGCAATGACAGCATGTGTTGCTTGTAGGTGTTTTATATTGTTTCATTACAACTATGATTCATATTAGTCTATCGTCAAAGCTTTTTTGGTGTCTCACATATGTTCAGACATCTGCCGTGACAACGGACACCTAAATTCGGACGGAGAATCCTCGCCCTCAAAGGCTTAATCATTAAAGAAATGTCTTTCACTTTTGCATAGTCTTGCGTGAATGCACAGCATACCCCAGTGAGTTTCATTCACAGCGACAACCCGAATATGAACCACCTCCCCGAAAGGAACCCCGATGGGACGCAAAGCAGCAGCGGTGCGCAGCGGCTATAATTGACCCTGTCAAAACGGCCGTCGATGCGGGTGCTGGAAAAACGGATTCAAGCGAAACTCGGTATAGCGTTTATTCGAATAAACGTTTGCTCGAAATGCGAATACACGAAAGGGCGGGTTGGGTTTCGTGTAGGTTTCATCGCAGACAAATGATAGCCGAAATAGTAGACAGATTTAGTTGCGCGTCGGCAGCTGCCGAACGGACGCAGCCTGCTAGCCATTTGCAATGGCCGACCGTTCCCGTATGGCTGCTGCGGACGTACAACTAAATCTGTCTAGTGTTTCACTCGACATGCGGTCGAACATTGCGCGTAGTGGAGAGGGTGAAACGAGAAAGAAGTGTGTTGCGAGCTGGCGCAGGAGGCAGCAGCTGCTGAGGGTGAGAGAAAGAGTGACGTCAACGCGCAGCTGCGACTTGCCCTACTTGGCATCGTTCCAGCAACTGCGGCGAGAAGAGCGTGGTTCGGCGCGTTGGCACGGAGATATGGACGGTCCAGCGTTACACAGGCTAGTCAAAGACCTGCTTCGCATCTAAAATACTTGAAATTAGCGTCCGTTCTGCTTTTAAAAACGATCGGTATCCAAACGCGCATCTGTATTCAAACGTCCGTGCTTACGGCGGCTGGCACGATGTCTTGGTCCCCCTGGAACGTGGTGCAGTTCTCGTAGTACGAGAAGTTTCCAATGTCGGGGTTCGACAGGTCGGGATACTTGGGCTGGTACCAGCGCCCTTTCATAGTCACAGAAACGGTGCCCGAGGTTCGGAGCTTGTTGCTGACCAGCTTGATGAGCTGAGCCACGGACTGGTGCTGGTCCGGCCAGAGGCACGCGACATGGGAATCGTACAGACATTACAATCAAAAGTCCCATTCACCTTGAATTCCCAGCCATCGACGATATAAACACATGTTCTTAAACAGCACGTATTACCAGATTGCACTTTGGTTTTTTGCACATATTGAAACACCAGAAAAATAAACATGCAAGTCCACTGAAACAAATGGATGCGTAGAAGAGCCAATTGTACAGCCGGACAGACGACTTGTAACGTCTGTCAGTTAATTTTTTTTCAAGCCGCCTTCGATGACCATGATGGCGGATCTCATTTTCAAAACAGAATCGGTGGGTGTTTTCAGGTGGCTCTACAGTCACGCACGATTTATACAAAAACAAGTCAGAGGTAGGGTGCCTCGAAGCGCGCGCCCCCGAGCAGGCATCGAGGCCCTCTAGTTGGAAGGATTCAGGATGAACGTTCGTGCAGCGTTAACGAGTAGGGCCAATGACAAAAAAAGCACATCCGTCGTGGTGGTATTGCGTTTACAGTGCTCGGCTGCTGACCCGAAGGTCACGGGTTCGATCCCAACTACGGCATATCACTTGGTCAAGGCGAAATGCCGGAAGGCCGGCGTGAATTGCGACGTCGGCGTACCTTAAAAAAACACCAGTTGGTCGAAATTTCTGAACCCTTTCCTACGGCGTTCCTTATAATGCTATAGTAGCTAGTTTAGGGATGTGATTCAGTGAACAACTTTTTTCTCTTCTTGCAGGTTACCGGGCTGGGTTCCCGCCTAGGAGTCGGCTGAGAGACCAAGTATCTCAGCAGCTTCCTTGTTCTGCTGGATCGCCCAGAGTCCATTATCCTTTAGGGACGTAAAGCGTCAGATATTTTGACGGAAGAAGCCACACGAGACAGACGGTGACTGTCAACTGAAGCATATTTTCAAAAGCAAAAGAAAAGGGAACTCGAAACCACATTGATGAGCACTTGGGGTCGTAAAATTAGCTCACTCTTCATATGAAAGCCAAAACTGCAACAACATCACTAAAAACCTTATTGCGCCATGCCCTCATCTTATGCCTCAACTTAGACATCTGCATATATGCTCACCAGGGAGTGCTACCCTTTTTCAATATACTTATGTTTTTATCCTTCTTACTTGATTTTTTTTTTCTTCTTGTGGAAACATTGGTAAATATCCTCGCTCCAAGTGAGTGTTTATGGCCTGGTATTCCTTCGTTGTTTTTTCTTGCTTTTCAAAATAAACCTCAGTTGAGAGTCAGGACTGGTCTCGTGTATTTTCTCCATCTGTCGTCCTAATCATGAGTTCTGCGAGAAAATTCATTACGAACGCGAACCAACTCGCTCATTTATAATCCTAATGAAGTGATGGCTATCTGAAATACGTTTCTTCGTTGTATTCGCTGGTATTCTCAGTCCAGGATTCACTTCGCCTGGTACATTCAATATGAGGCTTCAATAAGTTACTCACAGAAGTGTAATCACCAGCCTTCGAGTAAGCTTGAGAACAGCTTGTGAAAGCTGTTCCACTTTGCGCGATATTGTGTTCGCATGGTGTGGTCCATGTGTCATGTTCACATCAAATTCGAACTCGGCACGTGAACCAAGTAGACTGCCCCCACATTCATACTGCTACTTTCTCAGGTTCTTTTTCCCCGCACTGCCACAAATTGATACATTGTGCCTCACCAAGTTATCACCCTGTAGCCAGCGCACCCGCATTCATACTAGAAATATGTCATCAATCATCACAATAAATACCTCAGGATATCGTTTTCATTGTTCCGAATGATTGTTCATATCACATAATCATGCACCTATATTAGCAACGTTATGTTTAATAATGCTAACTCACATGTTATTTATAGCTAATATATAATGAACAGATGTAAACCCACCCATTATGTAATGCTCTTGTTGGCCTTTAAGGTAATAAAACGAAGATTGAAATGGCAGTTTTTTTTTTGTAACTGTACATGCATCCAGAATACTGGAACTCACCAGCGTGTGCCCGTAGAGCAGCTTGGCGTGGTTGGGGTAGCGCGATATGGTGGGCGGCATTATCTGACAGTCCGTGCGGTCGGCATCCCGGTACGAAAAGTGGGACAGGGCCACAATTAAGTGGGGCAGGTATATCGTCCTGCAAACGAGAGCGATTAAAGGGACCCTTCAACAAGTTTAAGCTAGGTTAGACAACGCTACCGAACAGTAGTCGAGGCTACCGAGAACACGCAAACCAAGCATTACACCGTGGCACAAAGCCTATAATTTACAATATATTCCTGAAGTTAGCTCAAAATCACTCTCTCTTCTCTCTACGAATGATGTGATACACCCAAATGTTTGCGCCATATACCCGAATCCAGGGCAGTTAGCCGATTTGAGCCTCGTGAGCATGTCCGCAGAGATTAGCAGGTGGCGTGCCACTGGCTGATCTCGGAGGCCATGTTGTGAGCTGCGCAGTTACCATGGCCGCCGTGAGATGCCACCACATGCCCACACATTCGCTATGATCACAGTGAATGTAAACCATACATTCAAAAAACAAAAGAAAAAACAAGTACAAAGTACTCAAGGTCATGACGCGCGTCGATGAAGGGCCGCATCATCGTTACCACTTGCAATACACTACTTGCGAAGCTTTGAACACACTTGCTCTTACAAAAGAAGAAAGTAAGCACATGAAGCGTGCTACTAAATCCCTGATACTCCGCCTGTACTTGACAGATTCAGATTTTTTTTTGCAGCGCATGATTCGTGAAGTGTCATTCAGTAATAATGAGAATATGCCACCATGACTCAGGAAACTGCCGCGAAACCCCTTCAAATCCTGCGTAGTGATCCTCACCACCGTCATGCTTCATTTCCCGTTATTGGCAAGCTAACCGAGGCCTCTGACGCGAGTTTGGTTCGAAGTGTAAGTCGCCAGCGGGCAGTGGAGGCTTGGGATATTTGCATAGGTGTGCGCGTGAGAAGGAAGGGGGAAGCGGCTTCCCCCCATAATCATTTAAGGGGTGCCATGTCTGCCCCATATTTTTACTCAGTCACACCTGTTCCGCCATTGTTTAACGAGCAACGTTATTGCCACGCAGACTGGCAGTAATGGCAGCCGAAGAACACAGCAGTTGCATTCCGAGAACTGATTACGTCACATCTTTACCCCTGGAAAGCCGAAAATCAAAGGCAAGCTGTCGTAAGAAGTGTAGAAAACAGATTGAAGATGGAGCTCGGAGGCGAGGAAGAAGTAGCCAAGGGCACGCTGTGCATAATTTTCATTCCTGTTCTGTCAACAATAAACCGAAGACGTATCGGTTCTGTGGTCTCTCTGGTCCTTCTGAAACATGGTGCTGTGACCAGGATGATCTGAAGACAGACGCACAGACTTCAACCCCATTAGCAACAACGGGTTGAAGAACGAAGCAGCGGCGTCTGGCTCAAGGACGAACTGTCGAGAGAAGGACCACGACCGACGACTGTTGGTGACGCATATAAACAAGCAAAAGCTCTTTCAACACGTTTTAAGCATGAATAAAGAGGTCCTATTGAAGAAGCGGAAGACACCTCGAGCAAATGTGATGACGCTTACGAGCGAAAGCGATAAGATAGAAGAAGACGCCGATCGAGCGCAACTTATGACGCTTCTGAACCAGATGAAGAGCGTGTCACAGACGCTAAGACAAGTTAACGAACAGATTGCACCGTTAATTGAAGAAGACGACGCGGAGGCAGAATTTGAAAGAGTTTTGCATTATGAGATGAAGATCGTCGGAGCAACGACAAAAATAGAAAAGCAATTACACGAGTTAGAACAAGCGACGCAATTGACTAGGAATATAGTCACAGAACAGGCGAGCTCAGTGCAAGGTACTAACAAAATCTCGGAGACGCAAGAGCTTGTTAAGTTGCCACGTCTTGAGATGATCATGTTTGATGGGAAAATAACAGCATGGCCAAGGTTTTGGCATCAGTTCAAGACATCGGTGCATAACAGAGTGAACATGCCGAAGAATGAAAAATTTAGTTCTCCTCTAACACTTGCCGTTTCAATGAAAGTTGTTTCTTTCTCTCTCTAGTTACCTTCTGGCGTCTCTGAGCAGGGAGGCTGCGTCCCTCATAGAAGGTTTGCAGTTTTCTGATCAGACTTACGAGCATGCAGTCGCCCTTCCGAAAGAAACCTTCGGACGAGAAGATAATTTAAGAGAGACCTACATAAAAGAGCTTGCAAACTTCGAAGCAGTGAAGAGTCCTAAAGATGTAGATGGGTTGAAGAAACTCTTCCAAAGTTGCAAGTGAACACACGAGCATTGCAGTAATTAGGAGTGGAAATGGGTAGTTACGCCACAGTGATAGCTCCTGTTGTAAAATCTGCGCTACCGGTGGATATGAGGATTGAAATGAAGATGAAGGAGATACAGAAAGGTGACAACACACCAGCAACTATGGAATCGGACTCAGCGTCAAGAGACAGCACGAGCAGTTTGAAAGAAATCGTGGAGTTTTTAAACATGTATATACGCAGCAGAGAAGAACCTCGAGAGGAAAAGTACGACGTAACCCAGTCACCGCACAGTATGAGGTGGACTAGAACATCTACGCTTCAAAGCATATCGATTAAGAAATGCATCTTCTGTGAGATGACTGGACGCTACACGGAAGATTGCAGAAGAAGCATTAGTATGCAACAGAAGAAAGAAGCCTTGCAACGGGAACGAAGTTGCTTCAGATGCACCAGACCCCCCACACGGCGAAGATATGCCGCGCTAACGTACGCTGCAAAACATGCAAGGGAAGGCACGCGACATCCATGTGTCAATCACGTACGCCTTCAGGAAAGTCAGCACAGCAGCAAAGCGGTGATGTTGAGCAAGTGCGTAAAAGCGCGCAACCTGAACGGTTAGACACCAGGAAGTCCTGCGACATGCACCTGATGAACAGAAGTGCATAATACTGCACACAGCCTTTTCGTGGACGGAGGGAGAAGACAGCGGGTGCTACGCACGGATTCTGCTGGACGACGGGAGCCAGAGGACATTCATCCTCAAAAGATTGTCAAGAAAACTAGCGTGCAAGGTAAAAAGATCTGAAAGAATTACTGTAGGATCATTTGGAGGAGGAGAGATGGAACTAGACATGAAAGTCGTCGAGGTCAGCGTGAGGAAGGATCCCACCTCGGAGCCAGTCACGATAGAGGCACTGGAGATATAAGTTATATCCTGTGACGTTACCATCGCCATCATTGACAATACACGAAAGAGCAAGATCGATGGGAATTTGTTTGGCTGATGACAACGAGAAGACGGACAAAGAAAAAAATATGGAAACTTCGATATTAATTGGAGCAGATTATTACTGGACCGTAGTCCCTGGTCGCATTTGTGAGATTCATTCAAAAGTAATGGCAATAGAAACAATATTGGGATGGACGGTCCAAGGTCCTGTAGGGCTTCATTGTGTGCCGATAAAATCATCGACGGTTATGGTACTCAAGGCTAGTGCCAAGTCGGACACGACTGTGGACGAACTGCAGAGATTCTGTGACTTGGAAAACATGGGCATCAAGGAGAAACCAGCAACAAAGATGAACAATCAACATGTGCTAGACTACGTCCGACAAACAATGGAGTTCAAGGCACGAAGATACCAAGTGCGGCTACCATGGAAGGAAAACGTGACATTGGACGACAACAACACCATTGCAGAGAAGAGACTTATCCAGGTGACCAAGAAATTATGCAAGGATAAAGATGAGCTCCTAGCCTATGACAAAGCTATTCGAGAGTACTTCGAGCAAGAAATAGCAGAAAACGTCGAAGAAGATGCTGGATCCGATATACAGAACAAGTTTGTATACTACGTGCCGCATCAAGCAGTAATTAAGAAGGACTGAACAACGACAAAAATACGGATCGTCTTTGACGCATCGTCAAGCCAGAATCCAGGTGAATCTTTGAATTACAACTTGGAAAGGGGGCCAAACCTAAACCTTGACATCACAAGCTTGCTGATGAACTTTCGACATCACAAGATTGCTATGTCAACCGACGTGGAAAAAGCATTCTTGCAGATCAAGATAGAAGAAAATGACCGAGACGCACTGCGATTTATGTGGTGGGAAAGAATACCCAGCGAAGATATGCCAACCCCGAAGATAAAAACGTGGAGGGTAACGAGGGTTACTTTCGGAACTACACCAAGTAGCTCCCTTCTAGCGGCCACCATTTATCGACATTTGGATAAATTCGAAGAAAAATATCCTGAAGTTGTGGCGCAACTCCGGAAAAAAATCTACGTCGATGACGTTTTACTAGGAGCCGATGAATACTCGACATAGACAAAGATATACAAAGAAGCACAATATATTTTTCGCAATGCGGGAATGAATATAAGAAAATGGATTTCAAATGACGTCAAGTTAAGAAAACTCTTTGATGAAGAAGGAGAGGGTCTGGATCGAGGGATAAGAAAAGAGGGACAAATCAAGATTTTGGGACTGAAATGGAATTTCGTAGACGACGTGTTGAGCTTTCCCGACACTACATGGCGAAATGACAGGGACATGAGACAACTCTCAACAAGACAGGTTTTGCAGGCCACGGCAAAGCTATATGACCCTTTAGGTTTTTTGAAACCATTTTCAGTTAGAGCAAAAATATTGCTGCAAAAAATTTGGAAGGCTTAACTGAAATGGGCTTAACCCGTTACCAAGCCAGCATAGATCAGCTTGAAAGGACTGGTCGGAGGAGCTTCAGCACTTCGATGACTTCACAGTTAACAGATGCTATGACAGCAGGCAAGCTGAAGTGAAAGCATCGACTCTACACATGTTCTCCGATGTCAGTCCAATGGCGTATGGAGCAGCAGCATACATTGTAACAAAATACTCTGATGGAAGCAATGAAGCCAATTTAATCATTGCAAAGGGTAGAGTCACTCCAATCAAAAAGATTACACTAGCAAGATTGCAGTTGTTGGCGGCCACAATATCAGCCAGATTGGCCAGTCATATAACTGAGAATTTCATCAGGAAACTAAGGAATGTGAAATTCTGGACTGACTCTCAAATTGTATTATGCTGGATGAAGTCTAACAAGGCGAAAGATCTGTTTTTTCGCAACCGCGCAGCAGATAATAAGAGCAAGTGCAATTGGAGTCAATTGGGTTATGTTAAATGTGATGAAAATCCTGTGGATTTGAGGACAAGGGAGATGAAGATGAAACGTTTGCTGGACAGTGAATTATGTTGGAAAGGCCCCGCGTGGATCAAGAATGAAAAACAAAGGCCTGATTATGACATCACGCAAGAATCGGACAGTAACGACAACAAAGACGAAGAAAAGACCGTGGCTAGCTTAACTACCAGCACGAGGGAAGAAAAGATAATTGATGTGAGCAGGTTTGGATCATACAAGAAAGCGTTACGAGTTACCGCGTGGGTGATACGTTATATAGGAAACCGACGAAAAGAAAGGAAAACAAGTTCGCTGACAGGAGAAGAATTGCACAAGGCAGAGTTTGTGCTGATAAAGCAGGAGCAGAAAACGTTACAAAATGCAGTGACACGAATATATGACAACATGAATCTGTACGGCACCAACTTCTTCGAAGATGATCAAGGTGTCCTAAAAGTAAAAGGAAGGCTTCAGTGGAGTGATTTAGGCTTTGATGAGAAGCATCCTATTATTTTACCAAGAGAAAGCCACTTTTCAGAACTCCTAGTTCTGTACGCGCTTCAAGTGACAATGCACGGTGGCGTTGCGGCAACATTGACACAACTAAGAACAAAGTTTTGGATTGTGCGTGCCCGACAGATGGTGAAATATGTGATAAAGAAATGCATCACATGTAGGAGATTCAATTCTAGACCAATGGCACAAGAAATTCCACCACTACCAGCTGACAGGGTAACACAGACGAGGCCATTTGACACATTTGGTATAGACTTTGCTGGACCGCTAAATGCTCGAGAGGAAAAAGGCGAAAAAATTACAAAGTTTTACATTGTGATATTTACGTGTGCAGTAACAAGAGCCATACAACTGGAGTTGGTCAAGAGGATGTCATCAGAAGTGTTTATACAAGCATTCCGAAGATTCGTAGCTAGAAGAAGATTGTGTACAACTATTTACAGTGATAATGCAAGAGCATTCAAGAAATCTGAGACAGAGATGAACAAGATATTAAAGATGGAAGATGAAAGGGTTCAACAGTATACCAGTAACCTGAAAATAAAATGGAAGTTTATTGTAGAGTTAGCTCCATGGTGGGGAGGATTTTATGAAAGACTGATCAGAAGCTTTAAGACATCCATGACAAAAACTATAGGTGCTCGACTTTTGGATGAAGAATAACTACGGACTGTGGTTGTTGAAGCAGAAGGAGTACTTAACAACCGGCCTCTTACTTATGTGTATGACGATCCTAACGAGACACAATTCATCACATCGGCTGACGTTATAGGAGGCAGGCAAGCAATGAACAAGCAGGAAGAAAACAGGCTCGAAGAATACAGTTTGCTGAATTACTGGAATGCAAGAAAACAGGCAATGACAACATGGTGGTCCAGATGGAAAAAGCAGTACCTGAGGGAGCTTAAGTGTGCCAGCAGATAAACAGAGCGTCACGCAAATGTACAAGAAGGAGATGTCCTTCTGCTTGGAGAAGCGTGAAAAAGAACTCAGTGGAAACTCTGCAAGGTCGAAAAGATTCTCCCAGGCAAGGATGGACTAGTGAGAACATGCTTGCTTCGTACACCTGAAGGAAAATTAGTCAAGAGGCCGATTCAACTGTTGTATTCGCTCGAAGGTTGCTTCGGTTGAATCTGGCTGGCGGGAAGATGTAGAAAACAGATTGAAGATGGAGCTTGGAGGCGAGATAAAAGAAGAAGCCAGAGGCACGCTCTGCATATTTTTCATTCCTGTTCTGTCAACAATAAACCGAAGACGTATCGGTTCTGTGGTCTCTATGGTCCTTCTGAAACAGGAAGCACGTCATCACTTTATTTTTTTCCTACATCTGAGAAGGTTGTGTTCTTTGGAGCTCAACGAAATAGAGGGGGGTGCAGTGAAACTACAACACTCCTATCCCGAATGAGAAATCTTGTGCATAGCTGTGGCTACTTGCTATATTACGGCAAGAACTATAGCACAAAGTGGGGATGAGAGACGCCGTCCGAGTCTGTTAATTAAACTCGAAGAAAGGCACTGAGACGTCGAAAAAGGAAAAAACTTAAAGGCGGAACCATAGGGAGTCACAGAGGTGGTGGCTGCTAACAAGTAACGTTTAATTTCGAAAAACCACTTCCTCCTAAGGCTGTTTCATTGTCCCTGGTCGCCATTTTCGGCTATAGCTGTCGGAATGAACACGGTGGACATCACTACTCGTTAAATTGCGGACGGAAGTGTTCCGGTTGCGTTCCCTGCAACTGAAGATTCAGTGAAAGATGAAGGTGCGGATCAGCTTCCCTGAATGTAAATTGTAACTGTTCGCGTTGCGTCTGTTGCTAACCTCTCAATTCCATTTCAATAGTCAACATATTAAGATGACGATGGACGATGACGGTTTAAAAAGCCAAAACAAAGTCGGCAGTCTGCCCGTTGAGGCTTCCTCAACCTTTGTTTTAAGGATGAAAACGGCAGCTCCCGACAAGAGGTAAATAAATGGCCCCGCTTACTTTAGCCGTTCCCTGTACCAGTCGAACACCTTGGGCACGTCCACACTCACCCCCAAGGCGGTGATTGGGTAACGAGCCGCCGTTGTGGTCGACGCCGCGTACTGCTCGAATTTCTGTTGCAATGAGAAGAGAAAGAATCCCGGCTACGTTTCTAAAATCTTTTTATCTTTGTTCGACAGCAGACAATAATTTCTAAGTAAATAGCACTTACTAATTACCAAAATAGCCCAGAGCGTCGCGAAACCTTGAGTGCTGAAGAAGATACATCCAAGAAGGGGAAATAAGCAGGACACACGTACGCCGACTAAAATATTTCCATGGCCTTCTGCGAATTCACCTAAGGTGGTGAAAGTCACTTTACTATTGTCTTCTTTCTCATATAATGGTCATGGTTTAAAGTACCAAAACCACTGCGTGATTACGAAGGAAACTGCAGTAGATGGCTCCGGAAATTTCGACCATGCACCTCGTGATCTTCATTATGCTCCCAAATCAAAACACATGGTCTCAAATATTTTCACCTCCATCTAAAATACGGCCGCTGCGACCGGGATTACGTCGTGATCACGTAATCACTCGGACAAGACTCCGTGAATTTTCACGAGATCTTTGAAAGCTCTTGCAAGAAAATATGCTCTCGCAATCTTCGTCTCCTGTCCACATCAGCGCCCCTCCTTCTCCGCTTGCCACGATGAAACACTGCTCACGGCTTCTCACCAGTGCTGCGTAGAGGCGGGAGAGGAGGAGGAGGGGAGGAGAAACAATATCAAGCCGACATAATCACCAAGACTAAATCCTGCCGAAGCCCATGCTGGAAGGCTAGCGTTAGGTGGAAGCAAGCTTTACAAAAGAAAATGTTAGTCATGCCTAAGCAATTATGACTACGCAGTCCTCAGCACTGATGGTACACCGATGCTGCTCTCACCAGCAATATCCGCAAAGCCTGCCCGAAGGTCGCATTGTCCGTAGTGTCGTTGAGCATGTTGAGAATTCCCAAGTGCGAGACGCCACGATTCGCCACGTCTGCAACCTTGGCGGCGAACGCCGGGGTAGCGTAGTCGCTCACAAAGCGGCTGTTGCTGGATTCCGAAAAAGAAATCATTGGCGAACGCTGTCAGTGCAGACGAAGAGCTCTTTGTTAAACAGCGAAGCTTATAGCTTCAAAAAAATGGCAGCATATCCACAGAGTGAATGATGGGGAGTGGGGCGAAGCATTCGTCCGTCCATTCGTTCTTGCTTCCGTCCGTTCCTGCGTACGTCTGTGTAACCGTCCATGCGTCCATCCACCCGTCCGTGCGTGCGTCTGTTCGTGCGTCCGTCCCTGCGTTCGTCCATGCATCCGCGCCCACGTCCGTTCATGCGTCCATCCATGCATCTGTCTGTGTGTCCGTTCGTCCATCTATTCAGCACTCCAAGTACCACCGTCGCGCATCTTTTCATAATATACTCTCCATATAGAAGCACCGCCATCCAGCAGACATTTCAGGGACTAAACGGGAGGTGGCACATGCACACTTTCTTACGGCTTGCACTTCGGGTTTACTTCCCACCTTTAACCACCTCGAGTTCATGGTATATACTAGTTCACTGTATTCATGGCTATGCGGCCCAACGTTCGCTAAACCTTTCTAAAACCAAGGAGGTTACACCCAGCGAGTATAACGTAGCAACCCTTTCTTGTCAGATCGTGCTCAATGTACATGCCAATAGCTGCTAATGGGGATCGCAGCGTGCGCGTTACCTAAAGGCCGAATGCTCCTGTCTCTCATTCCCTCTTAGCAGCCATTAACATGTGCATTGAGCACTATCTTTTATTGTTCAACAACGCACAGAAAAAATCTCTCACCGGAACCACCTTGGAGGTCAAAATCGTAAGGACCGCTATTTGGGGTATGTTCCACTGGTGGTTACGTACTACGAGTGACGCACAAGCCACGCCATAAGGAGCTTCGCCCCTAAAATGATCCCTGACTGCCCAGGAACAATAGTGAAAAAAGCAAGGCTGGCATACGTTACCTCTACATACGTTACCACGACTGGCCTATAGTATCTGTCCTGGATTTGTAAGCATATATAGCTAGAGATTATGCCCACCTCCGCATGAATAACTATTTATATAAAATCAATTTTTGTCCTTCAAATGTCGCAGACTTGCCGCCTCGCTAGTACAATGATTTCGATAGTAATAGATTCAAATGTTATACGATGCAAGGCTAGCCGCTAACTCTTTAGGTCTGATTTCGCCTAACTGTACAGAACGTTAGTTTGAATGGACCCTACATCATTTTTAGATGCGAAGCAGCTCTTTGACTAGCCTGTGCTCCGTACGTCCGTACAAACGCGCCGCAACGCGCCGTCCTCACCAGAAGTGCTGGAGCGGTGCCAAGGAGGTCACGCTGCGCTGCTCGTAGACGTCAAACTCCCATCGCAGTGCGCGCTGACGTCACTATTTCCCTTGATGCCATGCGCTCGCCGCAGCGCTCGTAGCTGCCGCCTCGTCTGTTCGCCCGCAACTCCTGCCGCTACTGCAACCACCGTTCGCGAATCTTCCAACGCTCAGTGCAGCACCCCCGTTAGCGCCGTGAAACCCAAGACGCCACCCGTGCATAACGCTGGTGCTTCGCATCCCATCAGGGTTGCCTTGGGCAAGATTGTCTGACTTTCCTTCCAACGGGCCACTATCCTTCAAGAATAAGGTATATAAAAGCTGCATCTTACCGGTACTTAGCTACGGAGGAGAAACCTGGAGAATTACAAGGAGGGCTCAGCTTAAGTTGAGGATGACGCAGCGAGCAGTGCAAAGTAAAATGGAAGGACGGACGGACGGACGCACGGACAGACAGACAGACAGACAGACAGACAGACAGACAGACAGACAGACAGACAGACAGACAGACAGATAGATAGATAGATAGATAGATAGATAGATAGATAGATAGATAGATAGATAGATAGATAGATAGATAGATAGACAGACAGACAGACAGACAGACAGACAGACAGACAGACAGACAGACAGACAGATAGACAGATAGATAGATAGATAGACAGATAGATAGATAGATAGATAGATAGATAGATAGATAGATAGATAGATAGATAGATAGATAGATAGATAGATAGATAGATAGATAGATAGATAGATAGATAGATAGATAGATAGATTCAAAGTCGCCGAAGTTCGCATTTAGAAGAGGTCAATGATCTAGAGTACCTGGCACTCTACTATGGGAGAGCATAAAACGGTCCCGTGGGTCCCACACTTGGCGGGAGTTCATCTGAAAACTACCCAAGTCAATGTGTTTAGAAAAAGTGGTTAACGAGTTAGGGTACTAGGTACTCTACTATGGCAGAGCATGAAGCCATCCCGCAGACGACAATATCACGAACAATGAGAATGTTTTATAACCTCCATCTGCACATACCCAGATATGTCAGCTTAGTGATAATACAGATCCGCTATTATGTGACTGGTTTTAGATCGAAAACTTGACCGCCTTGGTAAGTCTCGTTTGGTATTGTGGCTTCAATGCTCAGCCTATAACACGACATTTTTACAGTAACGACAATCCTTCAATTAATAATATGCTTAGAGAATAGGTTCGCTGACAAACAGTACTTGTATATTGAGTGGAAATCAGCTATCGCAATTTTTTCTCACAACAAAAGTGAAAGCGCACTGGAAAGCGATTCCACGCCAAGTGATTCGAAGAAGCGCACCAGTAATGTGGATTCCCCCGAAACGAAACGCTATTTCCAGAGTTTTGTTGAAATGCAGAGTGTGTTTTCCGGAGGTTTCTTTTAGGGGCAAAGCTCCTTATGGCGTGGCTTGTGCATCCCTCGTAGTACGTAACCACCAGTGGCACATACCCGAAATAGCGGTCCTTATGATTTTGACCTCCAAGGTGGTTCCGGTGAGAGATTTCTTCTGTGCGTTGTTGAACCACAAAAGATAGTGCTCAATGCACATGTTAATAGCTGCTAAGGGGGGATGAGAGACAGAAGCATTCGGCCTTTAGGAAACGCGCACGCTGCGATCCCCATTGGCAACTATTGGCATGTACATTGAGCACGATCTGACAAGAAAGGGTTGCTACGTTATACTCGCTGGGTGTAACCTCCTTGGTTTGAGAAAGGTTTAGCGAACGTTGGGCCGCATAGCCATGAATACAGTGAACTAGTATATACCATGAACTCGAGGTGGTTAAAGGTGGGAAGTAAACCCGAAGTGCAAGCCGTAAGAAAGTGTGCATGTGCCACCTCCCGTTTAGTCCTTGAAATGTCTGCTGGATGGCGGTGCTTCTATATGGAGAGTATATGATGTAAAGATGCGCGACGGTGGTACTTGGAGTGCTGAATAGATGGACGAACGGACACACAGACAGATGCATGGATGGACGCATGAACGGACGCAGGCGCGGATGCATGGACGAACGCAGGGACGGACGCACGAACAGACGCACGCACGGACGGGTGGATGAACGCATGGACGGTTACACAGACGTACGCAGGAACGAATGGACGGACGAATGCTTCGCCCCACTCCCCATCATTCACTCCGTGGATATGCTGCCATTTTTTTTTCTTTTTGAGAATATACGGCGTTCATCGGAGTTTGTCTCTTGTAAACGTAGAATGGTCCGAAATTCGGTGTTTAATTTTGCCGTATAACCTGTTGCAATATGTCCCTATTAGTTTTATTTGGAATGATGAACATTGTTGATGGTAGTCCTTTTTTCATCCGTGAAATTGTTTCTCACTTATTGTTCACTAACCCTGTTAATGAGGCTGTTACAATGCACTGCCGTAAAGTCGCCAAAATTCGTTTTAAGTGTGAATACACTTTATAAGCGACCCCAAACCATCCACCGCCGTCGGCGGCGTCCGCAGTCTTCTCTTTATTTTTAAAAGAAAGAGGACTTGGCGGGCCGCAGCGCGACGCTCTACCGAATAAGCCACGGACGCGACGCTGATATCCCCCTTCGCTCGCTCCTCCTCTCTCCTCGCTCGCTGCAGCTGCGCGCGCACCCCTCTCTCTCGCGCACCCGCCTTCTCTCTCAGTCTCCCGTCGAGAGCGGGTCGTGCGATGGATGTCCCGGAGGCAACGCTACCATCAACAACGAATGCAGTACAACCGAATGCCAGCACTGCAGCCGTCGTTGGAGGTGACGGTACCGCGGTGGTTTCGCCGACGTTGGAAGACAAGGCGGCGCTGCGAAGGGCTCGTGAGACCGAACGTAAGCGGGCGAAGCGTGCAGCGGATGCCGAACTGCGTGCTCGCGAGGCCGAGTGCAAGCGGGCGAAGCGTGCAGCGGATGCCGAACTGCGCGCTCGTGAGGCCGAGGACAAGCGGGCGAAGCGTGCAGCGGATGCCGAACTGCGCGCTCGTGAGGCCGAGAACAAGCGGGCGAAGCGTGCAGAGGATGCCGAACTTCGCGCTCGTGAGGCCGAGGACAAGCGGGCGAAGCGTGCAGCGGATGCCGAACTGCGTGCTCGCGAGGCCGAGTGCAAGCGGGCGAAGCGTGCAGAGGATGCCGAACTTCGTGCTCGCGAGGCCGAGGACAAGCGGGCGAAGCGTGCAGCGGATGGTGAACTGCGCGCTCGCGAGGCCGAGATGAGGCGTCAGCATCGAGCCGCGAACGCGGCCCAAAAAGCGGAACGACAACGCAAGCGTCAGGCGGAGAAGGGCGATGAAGGGCGATGAAAACCGGCGTCAAGACGCCGCTCGCAATCGTCAATGGCGAGTGGACGTTCCCGAAGCCGTTCGAGCCAGTGAACGTGCCGCGCGGGAGAGGGTGCGAGCCCTGGACTTTGCTCGTCCGGGTCTCGCATGCTATGAGGGGGAGTAAAGTTAAAATCTGTTGGCATTCGCCGGTGAGTTAACGTAAACTCCCCCGTGTGATCAAATTGCGATTCCCAGGAACCATTACACCATAAGGGCACCATAGTGTGATTAATAAATATAATAGTGCGAATTAATAAATACCCCCATAGCATCACCCCGTGCATTCGCACTTAACCATGTTCACCCTCGTGGAAATGCTTGGGCTTTTTTAGGGGGGGGGGGAGAGGGTACGTTACGGAAATAATTTAGCTGCTTCTTGGATTTTGTTCCCAGTTTCGCTGATCTTCGTGAGGAAAAAATATTTTTTTTTCTTCACGAAGAAATCATAAATTTTTTTGCAATATAAATCCACGTTTTGATGTTGCTATTTTTGATACTCTGAATCATTCGATAAAGTCATGTGAAAATATTAAGTGTATTTTAGATGTTTCGAAGGTATAACGGCGCAATCGCATATATACACACAAGCAGAAATACTTGAATACAAAAGAACACTATGGTTTGTTCCCATTAAAACCTCAAAGCCTGTTGTCGACGTAAGCACACTTCACGAGGTTTCTGCCGCTGATGGAGGTGCGCTGATTTCGAATGATTGTTGTTAGCTTTGAAAGTTTCGTTTGAAAGTTGCAAATGCCCTTTTAAAATCGGAGCTAATAGGATCAACGCGAATTGTCCTAGATTTCTAATGACCAGTGTTTATTCATACACGGACCCCTATAGTTAAACGAAACGCTATGCGTACACAAAAAAGAAACAAGAAAATACATGGCGTAGTTGGTCGAATGGCCATAGGCTTTCACCGAACAGCGGATATGACGTCGATAAATGTATACTAACAGATTTCGAAGAATAAATCAGAAATTC
>NW_023607930.1:0-34064 GCF_013339725.1 Rhipicephalus microplus
ATAAATGTATACTAACAGATTTCGAAGAATAAAATCAGAAATTCTGCCTGGAGGCGTCGAATCTGCGACCTCTCACTCCGCTGCGCACCGAGCTAGCCACTACGCTACGCAACGTACGTTGATAAGAATGTTATTGTGAAGGTGTTTATATACGCCATATACCGTTTGGTAGTCCTCTGAGCTTCGCATCTTCAGTGCGTTTTCGTCATCAGTAGGGAGATGGCGTGACGAGTTCACGTTAAGCACGAAGGTCGCCGCCTCTCACGTATCTATGAGCGCCGCCTCCACGGAGCGTGGTCTCCAGAGCACGCGCCTATCAGGCTCGTGATACGGGAGTGCACGAACGCCACTTCGCTTGCTACCACAGCCGCGTTTATAAAAGGAGCATGCTGCTCACACACACGTAGTGGCAGGAAAGGTGACAGTTGTTCGCGCTTGTCCTGTGTATACTTGTGCGTTCGTTCCGTGCGTCTTTCATTTCTCTTGAATAGTGCACGCTAAGTGACGAGCAGTGACAGTTGTTAGTTCGTACTCCTTCACGTGTGTGCTCATTTCGTGCACACTTTCTGCTTGAGGTTTTGAGCTGCTTGCCGTTATTCGCGTGAATTTTTAGTTTTTTTTGCCGTAGCAGTCATTACTCTTAATTGTGGCAAAACATTTCAGAATGACACTCAACTACGTCTGTGAAGACACGTCTCACTTTTGTGTTCAATATATTTCTACAGAGAGGGATCAGCTGAGTTTTTTTATATTTTGCTTCCTTATACGATAGCTATCCTCTATACGACTGGTCTAATCTCATATCAGGCAGCAAGCCGCAGGCGCGAAATTGTTTGGTCGCACAGTGCACGATGCTTATTGCATGCCCACAACACACTTAGAGGCTCTGCAGAGAGTCTTAGTCAAAATTAGCGTGGTTTTCCGTTAAAGCTACTCTAAACAATTGGAGGAAACCTACTTTAATACACTTCCTCAGGCGACCGGCTACGGAGAGCGCGAGTTATTGACTTACTGAACAAAAAGCAACGGCCCGTATTCAGCGCTTTCGCCATTCTTCTTGCGACAGTTGCTGTAATAGCTGAAACTAAAGTCCGTTACGTCTGTGGCGATTCCTAACGTAACAGTGGCGTCGACTGAACCCTTCTTTCGTAGCGCGCGGAGCTTTTGCGTCTGCTCTTGTTTTCGTGGTTGGTCTGGCGAGCGATCCAGCAAAGTAATTCACGGTAGTTATTGCCCGTTCGACTCGCGGCGAGAAATTGGTGGCTCTCTTTCTGAGTGTTTATTGTGCTAACACACTTATTACTTACAAAGTTTATTCCTTGTGTCACTCCCGCTACTGTTGCACCTCCATGGTTGCACAGCAAACTGTGCAGAGGAATCAGACTTTGCGCTACTCAAAGCTTCTCTAACAGGACACGCTAATTGTCTGGAAAACTCTATATAGAGTCCAACGTCCGTAAGAGTCCGATAATTCAAAAATGGTATAAGCTTCGTGTCTTCATTCTTCATTGCTGATTATTACCTTCTTGGTTCAGTTTGTCTACATTTAGTAATTGTTTCCCATTTTTTCGCTCATTCAAGTATGGTGGCGCACAAAAAAAAGTTTGTACAGGTTTTATTCACTACAGGTAGCCTGCATGCTCAAGGTAGCACATATTTTTGCATAGCGTCAACGGTTGCAGTGAAAACATTTTTCAACGGTGAACTGCTCGTTGCGGTTCGGGCCCACGTCCAGCTCCCCGGCGTGCGCAGTGAACCACTTGACGGTAATGTTGGTTTCCGGTCTTGCTATAGTTGAACATACTCTTGCAGTGGTTCCATGGACGTTGTTTGTAGCAAAGTTAACTATTGCCGTCTTCGAGTCGCTGAGGACCGTGCGGCAATCCGGGATCGCTAGTGCCAGTGCGATAGCAAACTCCTCGGCTTGCGTGGGCGACTTGCACCGTATGCTTCCCGACGTTGTGAGTACTCCAGTGTCTGCTGCGATGACTGCTGCTGCGTACGTGCTTGGCCGGTGGGGATACTTCGCCACGTCCACGTAGTACGCGCGCGGATCGTTGGCGTGACCTTTTGTGAGGGCCGTGGCTCTCGCCGTTCTTCTTTCTTGGTGTACTTGCGGATGCATGTGCTTCGGTAAGGGTGGAACCCTCAGTCTTTGGAGAACGTCCCGGGGTAGCTGCTTTGGTACCTCCGGAGTCGTCGCTGGTGCGTTGATTCCGATGCGTTGTAGTATCGTTCTTCCCGTCCTGGTCTGGGACAGGCGGTGATACGGAGGCACACGCGCTAACTAGCCGCGGGTCTCTGTCAACGCATTCCTCGGAGCCGCAACGACCCGATGCCGAAGACGGAGAGTATTTTATCACAACCAACGCGGACGTTCTGCAGTGGTACAGAACGAGCAGACGCCTCTACCCACCGCCTCACTGAGACCTACAACGCAGAGAAGCAGCCACACTACGGCAGTTGCAAGTACAAGCCATATGGACCCCCGTCTGGGCAAAGCACGTTTGCCCGAAGGTTTACACTACTGGTGTATGCCAACACTGCAAGAAGGCGCGAGCCACCCAGAGACACCTCCTCTGGGACTGTGCACCACCGCCGGGTAACCAAGAAGTAATGCCAACTGCCATAAGTAGAAAATCATCAGCCGAGAGCCAGGCAACCAAAGCGACGTAGTCCAGCACGTGCTTAGCATCCTGGAACGCCAGTGGCCGAAAGCGGCGCCCCCACGGGTTTGACGCGAGTAGGTTGCTGCTCTGGGACGTCCGAGCACGCTAGTGTCTCGCTTTAATACCCCTTCCCCCTTTATGCCGGATCGTCAATAAAGTTGTTTCACTCACTCATTCACTCAACGGTGAACTTACGCCAGTGGGTGAACGTACTCATAATCGCCCAGCAGCCCTTTGTGAGCGTTGATCACAAAAAGTTGTACTCTTTCTTTCAATATTTACTGTTTCTCCCAATGTTCCGTTCTTTGCCAGAATATTAAAACCAACACGGAAGTAAAAGAAAGGATACAAAATATCAAACAAGTAAAGAGAGACGAATTACAAATATCCGAATGTTAAGAGACACCTCCAACTTACTTACTTCCTTTGCGACGCAACATATTCTAAACGCTGCGTTTAGGGTCATTCATTCTCTCAAAGTGACGTCGCCCCGACTCGCTTAAAAACAGCGGCTTTTGTAGTTCACTCTTAGGTTGTCTGCCTAACAATGACTTCAAAAAATAAAAGGATGTTGGAGGGATGTAGACACGCACATTACTCTACACAAGGAGCACACGAACAGTTGAAGCGGCAAGGAACCAGAAAAAGAGCTCATATGTTCCTTCGAAAACGACGCCTTACTGGCGAGTCATGGCGCCGTCAGCCTCTTTATTCTGAAAAACCTTGGTGCAGCTTTTGTTATACACACTCAAGATGCTTCCATGCCAACGGTGAGAGGGCTCCTTCGGCACCTGCCCCGCTCCTGGGCATTGTTCCTACCGAGTGAAAGCAGAAGTGATGGCTTTTATTAAAAGGGCTGCACCCCTAGTCGTTGTTCCACTAAAAATTGAAGAACGTTTCCGGCGTATCGCGCCACTCGGGGCTTTGTCGCCACTAAAAACAGAATACAGGCTCCCGCCTTTACAAATTTCTAAGACCATAGGCTTTTTTGGGATACTACAGCGTCGAAATTTCAGTCTGTCTTTCTGTATGTCACATGACTCAGCCATGTAGCAAAAGTTCGAGCCCTTGCTCAATGCTTAGCCATTTTGATGTGATGGCTACGTGTACACTTGTGAACGCTGTCAATAGAACAGCAAATATTACGCATACCTGAAACGTTACATAAATACGTATTTGGAGGTGGGCTTCTTTGCCAGAAATTGCATAGATACGCAATTCAAAATACCCCAGTGTTTCTTGCGTTTCACTGAATATGCGAACCAATGCACGAAAAAGTGGGTGTTTTCTTCTATTTGCCAGGACGATTCAGTGCTACCAACTACAATTGGCTCTGCATTGTACACAAGCTTTCCTTTCTCGACGTTACGGGCAGATGGCATCAATATCTCACATTGTACGATATTTGCAGTGAAGCACGCACATACGCTACACTGCCAACTGTTGCCTTCTGTTTCTACCAGTGACGGCGAGAGCACCCGTAACACATTTCCTTCCGCACGCTCGCGTGCGGTGGATTTCTCATGTTATTCCAGTCGGCGTTCAGTGAAAAAGCATGCCAAAAAAAATGAAACACAATAATGAACCTGCTTTTGTTAGCGCAACTCCGTGATTACATTTATTGTCATGGCCACGCGCATCCGCGTTTTTAAGGGGGGTGAAAAGCCACAGGACCACGTACTTATATTTATGTGCTTGTCAAAAAAATCTCAAGTAGTTCAAGAGGTTCTGGAGCGCTTTACTACACTGCCGCCCTTTACTTGCGTATCTCATAATGAAATCGTGATTTTTGGTTGTTAAACCTTAGCAATAACTTTTTTTCTTCCCAAAGCAAATGAGATCATGCTTGGTAAACAGAAACTTCAATTTGAAAATTGACAGCCACACTGTAAGATTCAAGGTGTGTGCCGCGAAAGGCTGTGGCCATTCGACTGACTGTAACATGTCTTTTCTGTGCATGCGTGAGTGGCACAGCTACTCCCTGCATTCGTTTTATTTTCGCTTCCCTGGCCTTAGTGGCCAGTGACGTGGCCACTCACTGTTGATGCTTTCAGTGCGTTTTTCTAGCCTTGGTGCCCCGGCACATGTTTGCACACCACATGCGTCATCATCTGTTCATCTTTCGGTGTTTCGTATCATGGGAATGCGCAGTCTTGTGGCGCTTCTCTGAATCACCTGGGTGGAACCATCTTGGGGCCGCTTGGGAGCTATTTGACCAATTCGACTGCTGCAACGAGTACTTCATTCCTAAAGGTTTGGGAGAGAGGTCAATGAGTGGGACCCCAATTTCAGGGTCATACTGGCTGATGCCACAACAAGTCTGATGAAAGAGTGTTGCCGCGCGCCCTTCCGTGCCATCACGTGACTGCTGAGAAAGTGCAAGGGCCACAGTTGTCACCATTTCAGGGCATAGACGGACGGGTGGTCGGACGCCGCAAGTATGAATCTTTCAAGGCTTTCTTGCTAATAATGTACTACGAGTGTGGCTGAACGCCTCTAAGGGATCGAATCTTCAAGTTCGCCGAATGTATGTAAGGAATACTGTAGTGTGTGTGCATGTGTGTATGTGTGCGTTAGTGAGCGTGTGGAAAAGCGTGCCTGCAGGCGTGTTCATGCGTCTGGGTGTTTTATGGCAATACCTTGATCAGCGAGAAGACGAGTGCAAACCGGATGAAAGAGGAAAAAAGGCAAAGATACATACAAAAAGAGAAATGGAAGAAAAGGAAGTGAAAAGCTGTAAAAAATGAGAGATCGATTGCCGAGCGGAGGAGAGAAGGAAACAAATAATGAGGGGGACATAAATACAAAGAAGTTGAAAAAGAGAGAAAAACATAGAGGGTGACAGAGAGAGTGCAGTAAGAAAAAAAGAGAATAGAAAGCAAGAAAGGCGTAAAAAAACATGATTGCTTATTTCGTCATAGGAATCAGTATAACACAACAGAAGAACATGTTTTTACCGAAGTAGTGCCTGTTTGGTCGTGATTTGAGACGTATATAATACCTATTCTCTCTTCTTATCAATTCCTCAAACGTAGCGCTTCGCACCGCGTTTGACGAAGATGCACCGTATTCACGCCAAGTGGCACATCTCTATCGCGACCACTAATTGTTAAGGGCATTACTTAACCGCTTCGTACAAGAAGATAACATATACGGGGATACAGCATATCGCGAATGTCATACATAGTTGACACCAACAAGCAAATATTTAACCCTGGCACTCAATTTACACTCCTTCAAAACGTCGGCATATAACGAGAAAACTGGTGTGGCGCTCACTTCCGAGTGATAGGTAACCTATGCCAGCGCTCATCTACAAAGCCCCACGCTGCGCCTGAGCAACACAGGAGGCGGATGTGTGTAGCTTGAGCCACGAAAGCGTGCAGGCTTTCCCCGTTGCGCTGACCTCTCTGTGCTTATGCTTATTGCAGCAGTTTTATTAGATGTTTTCACGCTGGTGGAGTCAGCGGCGGAAAACTCGTTGAAATAGTCACCAGCAAACAGAGAGAAAACGCCATAAATTGCTAAACAATGAAGGTTCACTCGGTGAATATAAATTCATCTGGAATAGCATGCTACCGTTCCAGTGCGATCAACATTGGCAAATCTATCGTGGTGGCCCGCCGCGGTAGTCTAGTGGCCAAGGTACTCCTTACTACTCCTTACTCCTTCTACTCCTTACTAAACCAATTTTTTCGTCCGTGCCAGAGAGACACCTTTCCTGTTCCTTCGCACGTGTGTTTGCATTGGTTTTCGGGTAACACTGTATAAGAACCTATTTTAGGACACAGAGGTAGATGCGCTATGGTTTACCGTGCTCCCATGCGAATCTCCTGGGAAATTTCGTATGCCCCAGCCGGTGCATTTTCATGTGCTCCCTTTTTAATTCTCTTTTGCTCTTTCTTTTTGTTCGTACTATATTAACGTGCAGCAATGCATTGTCGCTTCACACCTATCTTTACACTTATTATCCTTTTTCTGTCACACTATTCCACCACTTACACAAAACAGACTTTGTCGTCCCGAACCCCCACCAGACATTTGGGAAAAGGCGCGGTTCCAAAATTGCTGCTGTGGCATTCCGAGTACTGCTTTTCGAGTGCCGCACTTCGGAAATCTTGTAGAACGACCAAATAATTGATTTTAGTTTTCGCTTTATTCGGCTCCTTGCTCCGCATCGCATCTCGTTAGCAGCGCATTTTGCAAAGTAGTGTGCGATATTCGCGCCCCTCCACTTTCATATGCACGAAATGTAAGAAAAGTATGGATGCCGATACTTGAGATATATGCTTTATTCTGTTTCTCATCAAAAGAATTTGCTGTGCAAGTTTGTGTAAATTTGAATATTTGTCTCACACATTGCAAAGTTCTTTTCTGTTGCTTTCACTGCTTCACTTAAGCTGTTCCTCAGTACTTGAATAAGGACAGTGTAGAGCAGAGTTGGAAAATATACGCTTAGCTTCAAGGGCAAGCACATGTAAAAAGTTGTTATCTACTTTTATGCCGAAAGAAGGAGTTCTGTCACTCTAAAAATGCATTTTTAACGATGGGAAATAAACTTGTGCATAGGTGTAAACACTTAAACAAAATTTTAAAAGTCAAATTTGAAAAGGCCCAAGGGTCGAAATAAACAAATAAACCCCGTTTTGACCACTCACGACGGATCTGCTTGACTAATATATATATATATTGGTCAGCTGCCAGCTCGGAATGCGCCATACAGGCTCATAAGAAACTCGCTGCCATGGCTAAAGGTGTCGCTGACGGACACTTCCACGTTTAAATTCACATGTAAACCCAATAAAGTGGCTAGGGGGATAGCCGCCGTGATAGCTCAGTAGTAGAGGATCCAACGCTTTATTCGAGGGTCGTAGGTCTGATTCGTGCTCCCGGCAAGTTATTTCTCACCTACTTTTCTTTCTTCTTATTTACATTACATTGGTTCCAATACGTTACCCTATACATTCCTTGGCATTATTGTCTGTTAGGTCTCATTAATATTCTGTCAAAACACCGAAAAACGAGTCCTTGCGTATACACTTCTTCCCCTATATATATATATATATATATATATATATATATATATATATATATATATATATATATATATATATATATATATATATATATATATATATATATATATATATATATATATATATATATATATATATATATATATATTGCCACAAGGCAGTAGTGGGATTGGGGCATAAAGCGGTAGAGGGTCCCTGGCAAAAAGAGAAGACTACGAAGTGGATAGAGACTGGTTCCAGCCCGCCAGTGCGCCAGGCATTGTCATCGCGTGTAATCGTTGTAAATATCTGTAAATATACGTTTTCTTGTAAGATTATTGGTGGAGATGCCGGGTACGCCTACCTGGCTTTTCCGGCAAACCAACACAGAACTTCGGAGTGGTCGCCACCTTCATTTTTCTGCAATGGCTCAACAGGCCCACCCACAAGAGCAACAGCAGCCGCAGCTGCAGCCGCAGCTGCAGCAGCAGCAGCAGCAGCAGCACCAGCACCAGCACCAGCAGCAGCACCAGCACCAGCAGCACCAGCACCAGCACCAGCAGCACCAGCACCAGCACCAGCAGCTGCCTCCTCTGATTCTCCTGCCTCCACGAGACCCCGGAACCTTCTCGGGCACAGGCAAGGACAAGGTGAATGTTGAAGATTGGGTCGCTTTGTACGAGCGCGTGAGCGAATACTATAGGTGGGACCCTACGTTGATGCTGGCCAACGTTGTATTTTACTTGCGGGATACGGCGCTCACCTGGTATGAGACGCATGAGTCGGAGTTGACCAGCTGGGACGTTTGCAAACTGAAGCTTCTCGAGTTATTCAGCAGGCCATTTGGGCGACAGCAGGCCGCGAGGAAAGACCTGGAATGTCGCGTGCAGACATCGACAGAATCGTATGTATCTTACATACAGGACGTATTGGGCCTCTGTCGAAAGGTGGACGAGAACATGAGCGAAACTGACAAAATCGCTCACATATTGAAGGGAATTGCCGATGACGCGTTCAATCTGTTGATCGTTAAAGATTGCGCCACCGTCGACGCGGTTGTGAAGGAGTGTCAGCGCTTCGAGCACGCCAAGAACCGTCGCATAACCCGCCAGTTTGCGCGTCTGCCTAATACTGCAGCCACTTCGACCTGTGAAGACAGCCCCAAGTTCACGCAAGCTACATCTTCCGAAAATGTCACCCGAATCGTTCGTCGCGAACTCGAAGCAATGGCTCCTGCAGCCATCGCCTCTGACGGTCCTCAAGACAACGCATCCACCGTCTCCCTCATCAAAGCCGTTGTTCGCCAAGAAATAGCAAATCTCGGCATCACACCTGTTTGCGCTGTTCGCACTACCGAGAGCTCGGCTTCTGTTAACCAGATTCCGGTGTACCCTTCACGCTACCCTTCCCGCTACCGGAACCCTGCTGAATGGAGAACGTCGGATGATAGACCAATCTGCTTTAACTGCTCTCGCGCCGGCCACATTGCACGCTACTGTCGCAATCGTTGGTCATCCAATTCATCTTGGAACACTGGGACATGGCGTCGCTTTGAAGGCAGTTCTCGCCGCTTTTCTACTCCGTACGATCAACAGCCTGCTCCTACTAACGTTCAGGGCCGAAGGTTCAGCCGGTCGCCATCACCCCAAGGCCGCCGATCTCTCTCGCCGATGATTTCTCGATCCAGGTCCCCTGCACGACCTGGGCCCTCAACCTCGGGAAACTAGACCATGCAGCTCCCGGAGGTGACGCTGCATTAACGACCCATTCTGCAAATCCTCTGTTGACGATTCCTACACGCCGCAATATTTTGGACCTTTTGGTGGATGACGTTACCGTTACAGCCCTGATAGACACTGGTGCACAAGTTTCAGTCATGAGCGCTGCTCTCTGTACTAAACTGCGAAAAGTGATCACGCCTCCTATTAAGTGTGCAGTAATGCTTGCCGATGGGAGCACATCTGCCGTTCTCGGCATGTGTACTTCTCGCGTATGTATTGCTGGGCGCCAGACCGTCGTATTGTTCACCGTGCTTGAGCAGTGCCCACATGACGTGATTCTTGGCCTCGACTTTCTCTCTGCGCACTCCGCCCTTATCGACTGCTCGACAGGTCTTCTTCAGTTGGAACTGCCTTTTGACGCCGCTGTTGCCCATGACGCTCAAAGTCGCCTTTGTGCCACCGAGTTCCTGCATCTTCCGCCGCAAGCCGCGACTTACGTGCAGCTCGTGTGTGATCCGCCTGTGCGCGATGGTGAATATGTCGTTTCACCTATTACCGACGTTGTGCTAAAGCACTCCATTGCTGTCCCGCACACCGTGGTGAGAGTATGCCACAATCAGACCCATTTGTCTCTTTTGAACTTTGGTTTCTCCACGCATGTGCTGCCTGCTGGTATTAAACTAGGCGTCATGTCGTCGCTGCAAGAGTGTGATATTTCTGAACTGTCGGCTCAGCAACCTACTCCGCATGTCAACTTGCTCACTGCGCCCAACCTGTCAAGCATTGACATTGCCAAAATGATAGCGCCAGATCTTTCACCCTCCGAAGCACAAGACCTCCACCGTCTGTTGACATCCTATGCGGACATATTCGATCTTGACAACCGCCCTTTAGGCCAGACATCAGTTGTGACCCATCACATCAACACCGGCGATGCCAACCCAATTCATCGCCGCCCTTACCGCGTCTCCGCCGCCGAACGCTCTGTCATCCAGAAAGAGGTCGAGAAAATGCTCGCCAAAGGCGTCGTCGAACACTCATCTAGTCCGTGGGCATCCCCGGTAGTGCTTGTCAAGAAGAAGGACAACACATGGCGATTTTGTGTCGACTATAGACATCTCAACAAGGTCACTAAGAAGGACGTTTACCCTTTACCAAGAATAGATGACGCCCTTGACTGCCTTCATGGCGCAAAGTTTTTCTCGTCCATTGACCTTCGATCTGGTTATTGGCAGATCGCTGTTGACCCACGGGACCGAGAAAAAACAGCATTTGTAACCCCCGATGGGTTATATCAATTTAAAGTAATGCCGTTTGGGCTTTGTAATGCGCCGGCCACCTTTGAGCGCATGATGGACTCCCTTCTGCGCGGCTTCAAATGGTCCACTTGCTTATGCTACTTGGATGACATAATTGTTTTTTCACCGACGTTCGCAAGCCATCTAGAGCGACTGTCCAGTATTCTCCAAGTATTTCGCAACGCTGGTCTTCAGCTGAACTCTTCTAAATGCCGTTTCGGCCGTCGCGAAATAACTGTACTTGGTCACCTCGTTAACGCATCTGGAGTACAGCCCGATCCGGACAAAATTCGCGCATTGACTCAATTTCCCGTGCCCTCTTCTCATAAGGATGTGCGGAGCTTCCTTGGTTTGTGCTCCTATTTTCGCCGCTTCATCCGAAATTTCGCCGATATTGCGCGGCCTCTCACCGAGCTTCTTAAAAAAGACGTCCCATTTACTTGGAATTCGCCTCAGAGTGCTGCATTTTCGGCGCTCATTGCAGCCCTCACGACTACGCCAATATTAGCCCACTTCGATCAGACTGCCCCGACAGAAGTTCGTACGGACGCGAGTGGCCACGGAATTGGTGCTGTTTTAGCTCAGCGTCAGCATGGACGTGACTGTGTCATCGCCTACGCCAGCCGCCTTTTATCCCCTGCCGAGAGGAACTATTCAATCACCGAAAGAGAGTGTCTTGCTCTTGTTTGGGCTGTCGCTAAATTTCGCCCGTACCTCTTCGGCCGCAGTTTTACTGTTGTAACTGATCACCATGCACTCTGCTGGCTTTCCTCGCTAAAGGATCCCACGGGACGTCTCGGTCGTTGGTCTCTACGCCTCCAAGAATACACCTTCTCGGTCGTGTATAAATCTGGTCACCTACATCAAGACGCCGACTGCCTGTCACGGTATCCAGTGGATCCACCAGACGCCACAGAGAGAGCTACGGAGGCTTGCGTCTTATCAATATCAGACTTTCTTGATATCGCTTCTGAGCAACGCCGCGACCCGGATTTACTTCCCATCATAGAAAGCCTGAGTTCCGCTACTCCACCCACTTCTCTGAACTTGTATTTCCTTCATGAAGGAGTTCTCTACCGCCACAACATGCGCCCTAACGGCCCTGACCGCCTTCTCGTCGTGCCTTCCCATTTGCGTGTAGATGTTCTCCGACAGCTTCACGATGAACCTGCCGCTGGTCACCTGGGAGTCACTCGCACTTATGATCGCGTCCGGCGCCGTTTTTTCTGGCCACGCCTATATCGCTCTGTGCAAAAGTATGTTGCCAGCTGCGACCTTTGTCAACGTCGAAAACGACCAACATCGCTTCCAGCTGGCCTTCTTAACCCTATTGAGATCCCTGCTGAACCATTCTACCGCGTAGGGCTCGACCTTCTCGGGCCATTTCCCACTTCTGCATCCGGGAACAAATGGGTTGCCGTGGCGACCGACTACGCGACACGTTATGCGATCACCCGCGCTCTTCCAACCAGCTGCGCTACCGATGTCGCCGACTTTCTGCTACATGACATCATATTGCATCACGGCGCTCCTCGACAGCTCGTTACTGACCAAGGCCGATACTTTTTATCTCGCGTCGTCCAGGATATCGTACGTTCCTGTTCCACGAACCACAAGTTCACAACGGCATACCATCCACAAACTAATGGACTTACAGAGCGCCTGAATCGCACTATCACGGACATGTTGTCAATGTATGTTTCTCCAGACCACCGTGACTGGGACGCAACATTACCCTACGTCACCTTCGCTTACAACTCCTCCAGACATGACACCGCAGGCTATTCCCCGTTCTACCTTCTTTATGGACGGGAACCCTCTCTGCCTCTTGATACACTCCTTCCCGCTGGTTCAAACTCCCCTGTCACATACGTCCGCGATGCCATAGAGCGAGCCGACGCAGCACGACAGATTGCCCGAGAACGACTCATGCTTTCTCAAGCCTCTCAGAAAGATCGATACGATCGTCACCACCGTGAAGTTTCGTATGCACCAGGTTCTCTCGTACTCTTGTGGACCCCATGTCGTCACATCGGCCTCTCCGAAAAACTTTTATTTCGCTATGACGGACCATACAAAGTCCTTCGCAAGATCAGCAACCTCACCTACGAGATACAGCGAGTCGTCGACGAAGCGCACTCAATGCCACCACCATCCACTGTTGTGCACGTCGTAAGACTGAAGCCTTATGTGTCACCCAACACTCCCCTTTCGTGACAAGCGCCGGGTCGGCGCTTTAACGCCGCGGGGTAGTGCCACAAGGCAGTAGTGGGATTGGGGCATAAAGCGGTAGAGGGTCCCTGGCAAAAAGAGAAGACTACGAAGTGGATAGAGACTGGTTCCAGCCCGCCAGTGCGCCAGGCATTGTCATCGCGTGTAATCGTTGTAAATATCTGTAAATATACGTTTTCTTGTAAGAATATATATATATATATATATATATAAAGTAAGCATCCGAAACTATCTTGCACGATAGAGTTTAGAATGCAAAAACATTATTATCACAACCCAGAATAGATATGTGGGTTTATAGCTGCTAGATACTGGCTAATTTATTGTTTTGCCTTTCCACAGCACTGTATCTCAGATATAGTTTATGGATGCGATGAATGGTGGTACATGTATTACTTTCAAGCAGAACAATAAATGGAAGGTGAATTTCTTGCGGATCGTGTATTTCTTGAAATTTTGCCAGTTTCTTAAGACATTGCTTAAAGTGGCATAGAAGTTCTCATAACATTATATTTTCTCTTTTACTGTCTCTGTTACCAATCCTGGGCAATTGTGATTACACGTGCCCTAGTTGGTCGATACCCTCAACCTAAGGAGGCAGAGTTTGCTCGATTGTTTATAAAGTGCAATGAGAATCAAAACCAAATTAGGCACGATATTCGTCATTCAGCCGTTGAAATTTATTATTTCCATCTGAACTGCACCAATCTAAACTGCTCTTTGCTGTACGAAAGATTCCTAGCAGTATAAAGTATAACTCGCTGCATTCTTAATTTTTTGCAGCGTAATCTCTCAAGGTTACAGGTTTTTTTTATTTTGCTGATATTTTCGTAATATTGATTCTACACGGAAAACAACAGGTTTGCCAACATTATTCTTTAAGCAATATGCGCTGTGAGCTTCCGAGGCTGGTACACTGCACAAACGCAAAGAACTGATAAAATCTTCAAATCAAAGGAAAGCTGCAACTAGAATTTTGCAACTAGAGGCAGCCTGAGACCCGCTGACTAAGCAGAAACACTTGATGAGAACAAATAAGGGAGCAAAGATGCCAGAGAAAGATGAAAAAAAAAACTCAGACTGTAACAAGAGAAGAAAATTTAGCAGGTGTTTGGGAGACTTCCTCTTCAGCGATTTTTGATGAAGCCACGACCACCCTGTTACTTGTCCAGCGGCTCTTGGCGGGATCTGTTGGATGCGTCAATAACACAAATAATAGCGAGTTACAAGGTTTGGTGGCTTGATGGAGGAAGGCGCAACGTTATTTACGGGACACTGGTGCATTTTTACAAATTCTTGATCATGTTTGTACTCCAGACGTTAATCCAAGCATTCAGCGTTCTGCATGTTTGCTCGTTCAAGAAACTCTTTCATTACTGCTGAAGTGAAACTCTTTCAAGAACATTCTTCTTTATTGAAAGGTTACATTTTTTCTCATCAAAGCGCTGCCCAAACTGAGAAAGTTCAAAACATCGCCTTGTGTTTCAATTGAAGCGTTTGATGTCGCAAGAATTCACTTGCTGATACGTGTGCGTAAGATTCGAATGCAACGCCACCACTTTCATCAGCAAAGCAGTTTAAAGCATCACTAAAACAAACAATTTTTCTCCTATAAGAAGTCTTTGAAAATTTGAAAATTACGCCGCCTGAGCGATGAGGCGCTTGGTAAGAGAAAAACAGTGCCCGAAGGAATTCGAAAGGTCACCTTGAAATTTTTGTCACAAAATTTGGTACGTCATATATATTGAGGGCGGCTATTTGGTCCTACGTAATTTATTATTGATTTAATAGAAGTGCATTGTCCTTTTAAATGGTCAAAAACTTAACACGGAAGATTTGCGGCATCATTGTTGGGCCGATGACGCCAAAATATGAAGAATATGGACCTATAGAACAGGTATTGCACCGGTTGGTCCACCGCGGTTTCCGGAAATTCATGGCTAAGAAATATAGTCCTAGACTTTTGACGGCTCGAGTCATCGAGGCCGCTGCCAGGCGCTGTTCCAGTTGGTTTCGTTTCACTGTTTTTCATTTTCCTTTCACGTGCAAAGACGCTAAACGTTACAATGTAATCGAGCGAGAGTACCTTAGTGTGGGAGCTATATGCAGTTATTCTAGCATGTGGCATGCGTCTGATGTAAACGTAGACGGCTTCTACGCGCGCTAATTGTCTTTAAAGTACTTCCACTCATGTGTGCTGATCTCAGTAGTTAATGATGAGCTATGATCGTAAAACATGGGATCAGTGAACGCTTACGGTGTGCTGCTGATTGTGTATGTATGCGCTGGGGGGCCGAAAAGTGCCCGTGCAAAGGCGGGCTTATTTCGCGAGCGGATTTTGACGCCATTTTAAATGCGAAGCATTTCTTAGCGACCTTCAGCGACTTTGAGCGTAAGTATCTATCTATCTATCTATCTATCTATCTATCTATCTATCTATCTATCTATCTATCTATCTATCTATCTATCTATCTATCTATCTATCTATCTATCTATCTATCTATCTATCTATCTATCTATCTATCTATCTATCAGGCCGTCTACGACATTTAGCTCTCCTGGCCATTCCAATAATGGTATCAATACGAAACTTGCTATGGCATAACATGACAGTATGAAGAACATATTGGATAAGTCAATACATTAAAATTATGACATGTATGTCATGAATGTCATGGTGCTGCAGCTCTTGCGTTGGTTTTGTTCACATGGCATGTTGCAAAACTGGTATGGTATGACGTGATTGCTTGCCGAACACAAGCGACCGACCCTAACATGTTACATGACATGCGTGTCATGTAACAACATGATTACAAGCCACGCTAGTGATGCCCTCACGGCCGTTTTGCTAGCGTCACTTATACCAAATTTTGTATTACGGGACGTGAACGGATGATGAAGGTGTGATACTGGTGCAAACATAATAAACATGAGATGCGTGTCATGTAACAACATGACCACATGCCACACTAATGATGCGCTCGCGGTCGTTTCGCTAGCTTCACCTATGCCAAATTCGGTATTACATGACGTCAATGAATTACGAAGGTATGTGACTGGTGAACACATGATAATCATGAGATGCATGTCATGTGAAAACATGACTTCGTGCCACAGTCAAGGCACCACTACATTTCGACGTGACGCGGCGCGCGTGCTCGCCGGCGTTCATTTCGTTTCGTCATACCGGTGTTGCCACGCCAGGCACCGGTCTTCCCATATACTCGCAGACGTGCACCGCGCTGCGTTGCTTTGACGCATCCGCGTTTCGGTGCGTCCGGCGTTCCTTCGTCACGAAAAGAGGGAGACGCAGTGCCGTCTGGGTAACGCATCGTTGCTAAATGCAGCACGTCGCATTTCGCACCATTTACTGTCGGGCCGCGCCGACGGACGCTGGTCGCGCCGGTCGTGCCTGGCGTCACACTATAGAGTGCCCGCATTTTGCTAACGTAGCGTCGCTGTGCCCAGCGTGCGCGCGCGTCAGCGCTACATTGTAGTATATTGGGGTCTTCATAATGCGCTCGCAGCCGTTTCGCTAACTCCACATGTAGCAAACTTTGTGTTACGTGACGTTAATGTATGACGAAAGTATGTAACTAATGTAAACATGATAGTCCTGACACGCGTGTAATTTAAGCAAATGACAACATAACATGCTGATAGCGAGATCGCGGCCGTTTTGCTAGCTCTACATATATTGAATTTGGTATCACGTGAAGTGAATAGACGAAGGTAAACGACACATCCGAACATGATTATCATGACACGTAAGTCATGTATAACACCATTTACCTCCACCTCGTAACATTGTGCTGATTTTATAGTGACATACGATCTCCTTCATTCGTGCTTCGCATATCATCGATTCCCACTGTACGTGAGATCTGCCAAATTTTCTTTGAACATTTCCCACTGAGCAGAAATTGGCAGCTGTCGATGTTGGGTTACCACATGCAGGCATTCTTTGACTATTTTAACACAAGATTCCTCTTGCAATAGCTGTACGTTTAGCTTCCATAATTCCCAATTTGGTATATTCTTGCGAAATTTCCTTGGACTCGGTGAAACTGCCACAAAACAATGGTCTGTGAGACATATAGGTTTACATCATAGCTGTGAAAGTGTGACCATTGGTTCATAGAGACATTACACCATCAAGCCGATTACGAGATACTTCTAAAAATGCGTAAACTTTAATGAGGCAAGCGCATGCTCTCCCACATCTATCAGAATATGTTTATTCATTATTCGTTGCAGTAAAGCGGCACCCGCATCGTAATGATTTGATAAGTATGAGTGATCACCAGGGTCATAAACTCAATTAAAATTCCCTAACACCGTCATTAGCAACGGAGTGAGGACAAAAAAAAGCTGTCATTTCATTCACTTTTGAGGGAGCATGAACACAAACCTGCAATTTTCGGAATTAAATGCATATCACAGCAAATAAGACGGCCTTCCCCATCAACATGCAGCGACACCTAAGAGTGACCCCGCTGCTTTCTAACTAATAGGAAGTATCCAGCGGAAGCACCACGTGCGTGGCTACTGTACAGTTTGTAATCTGAAAAAGTTTCCAGTGCAGACCTTGCATCTCGAGCTGACGAAATCTTTGTTTCTTTCACCGCTACAACATCAACGTCTTGTCGCCTAAGCAAGTAGTTTAACTGCCGCTGACGCCTTACGTTTCTTAAGCCAGGTACGTTTCTTGTCCGTACACAAAGGGGGAAAGTAAGTGGAGTAGCCATTTTGCTTACTTAAAGATTTTGTTGTTCCCGTTTTGCCACTGGCAAACTTGTGGTTTTTTTTCCTTGCACTTTTTCAATGCGAAGAATTTCTTAGCGAACTTCGGCAACTTTGAGTCTATCTATCTATCTATCTATCTATCTATCTATCTATCTATCTATCTATCTATCTATCTATCTATCTATCTATCTATCTATCTATCTGTCTCTCTATCTATCTATCTATCTATCTATCTATCTATTTGTCTGTCTGTGTGTCTGTCTGTCTTTTTGTCTCTTTTTGTCTATCTATCTATCTATCTATCTATCTGGCTATCTATCTATCTATCTATCTATCTATCTATCTATCTATCTATCTATCTATTTGTCTGTCTCTGTCTGTCTGTCTTTTTGTCTATCTTTTTGTCTATCTATCTATCTATCTATCTATCTACCTATCTATCTATCTATTTGTCTGTCTGTCTGTCTTTTTGTCTCTTTTTGTCTATCTTTTTGTCTATCTATCTATCTATCTATCTATCTGTCTGTCTATCTATCTATCTATCTATCTATCTATCTATCTATCTATCTATCTATCTATCTATCTATCTATCTATCTATCTATCTATCTATCTGTCTATTTAGCCACCTTGGACATTTAGCTCTCCTGGCCGTTTCGATAATGGTATCATTACCAAACATGGTATGGCATAACAAGACTGTATGAAGAACATATTTGACTAGTCATGACATGAAAATAATGACATGTATGTCATGATTGTCATGATTTACATTTCATGGTCCTGCAGCGCTTGCGGTGGTTTCGTTCACATGGCATGTTGCAAAACTGGTACGGATTGACATGATTGCATGGCGAGCACAAGCAACAGGCCCTAACATGATATTTATAACATCCGTGTCATGCAACAAAATGACTATATGTAATGCTCATCAACCTGGTTCCCATCAACCTCGAGCTTCGCAATCGGATGCTACCCAGCACCCCCACCAGTTATAATAGAAGTGTTGTACGTCGAGAAAGCTTCAGACGCAGCTTGGTGAGAGGTGCTTTATGATGCAGGTCTGGCTAACTCGGAGTGCGCGAGCTACCACTGCAGCCACCGATCATCATCGTCTTCTTCGATAACAGCAGCGCGTTTGTCCATCAGATTCATTATATATATATATATATATATATATATATATATATATATATATATATATATATATATATATATATATATACAATTGTAGTTGTTTGCTTCAAGTCTTGCTGCACGCAACTTGTTAACGCACCGCAAAATATTATTCAACCTGCTACGAGCTGCGCTGATGACCGCTGACGCCTACATATTCCTCCTATGTCTACTGCTGTGTGAGTGTTTGTTTTTCATTACCGGTATTGCACAGCAGAAGGCCGGCACTTCTCAGTGCGTCAGCATGGACACTGTTTACATATGTAGATATGCACGTGGTGCATCTTTGTTCTTTATTCACAGTAGTATCCACTTTTCAAGAAAACACGTTTCTATACGACAGCATTACATGGACCACATCTCTCCGGCCAGATCTAAATGTTGTATGCAGACTAGAGGGACAAAGCGTAAATGCAGCGTAGAGAATGCTAGCATGGAGTAACGTCGAAAAAGGAAAGAAAGAACCCATATCACTCAGTCGTGTAACGTGAAGCGAAAGCCTCGGACTAGCATTGGTGGTTGGGTCTCGTCTCTCCGGTAGTGTGGGTGAATTCCGAGTCGTTGCGGATGAATTATAAACGATGGTTGAATCAGTGACACTGGTTCGTGTGCGCTGGGTATCTGATGGAGACACACTGGCTCTCCCTTCCTGGTGTCACGGCTGCGGTGCTGTTGGCGACACAATCGGACAGCCTGGTGGGTTCTCAAACACGCGCGGCGGGGAAGTGATCGGACAACCCTCCAATTTTACCCCCTCTCCGCCACTCTGCCTCCGCTGGAATACATTATTTTTTCGTGCCTTGGCTAAATCCTTATGCCCCAAACGGAGCCCTAATATATCCCGTCAAACTGAGTACCAGACGCCTCACCAGTGCCATAGTTTGTTTGATGCTGTTGTTGCCGGCTTGTGACTATTCAGCTGTAGAAGCTTCAGGAGGGAGACGTGAGGGGTGTGGCCTATTAACTTCATGCCCCATGCCGCACGACAGAGAAATCGAGGGAGGGGGGTGTACACAAAAAGAATGTCTGCGTGCCCATTGTAATGAGAGCGTTCACCGCTGACCTGAAAAGAAGCAGAGTGTCTGACAGTTGGCTATGGCAAATGTACACATACTGTTGTTCTTGAGTGGCCTCGAAGGCTTCGTTTGATTAGGGTGCGGCGGGAAAGGAACGACTACGAGCAATACAGCAGGATAACATCAATGACAGATGCTCGCGTTGTTCCGGAATTTTTCGTACACTCAGAAATTACTACGTACTTCTTTGTTGATGTTTTACCGCTTCAAGCGCGTGTTTTTGACTAAGTGGTGAAGGTGGTGTCTCGTTACTTAAGTGTTACTAATGCAGGGACCAGCTTGTTTTATATCCGTCATTTTATTTTTGAGCCTACGGTATGTAACAATCGTAGGGTGGAGCACCAATATGCTTATTTATTTATTTGTTTTAGACCGATTGCCTTCACTTGTGCTTTTGTTGATGCTGTTATTGTTCTTGTTGATGCTGTTTTTGTTCGACAGGTGTATTGCGCGGTTTTCTCGCTTCTAGTCAGCGTACGCATGAAGCTGTCTTTTTGCAAAAAAACTTGATGGACGCTTGCGCTTTGCCTTCAAGAGCAGAATGCCATAGCGCGTCGTGTGTATCAGCATCTCACTGGCTGGCCTTGTTTCTGTTTACGGTACATATATCAACTGTGTCGCAAGGGAACGGACTGTGCGCGTAACGTAAGCCGTTTCAAACTATTCTGAAGGTTTACTGCGAGTGCAGTTGTTTAGGGCCCACTAAACGGCTCGCTTATATTATCTGCTAATGAGCCAAGTGTTCACTACGCGTCCGCAAGGCAACACGTGAGCGTACGCAATTGCTCGCTGGGTTCACGCTTTTCCACCGAAGGGTGATATACCATGTCTGAGCGCTCTCAAATGGGTGAGCGTTTAAAAGACCCCCTTGTCAGCCATTGCACACGCCTTGACGCCTGGTGCGATTGTACTCTTCTAACGCAGAAATTTGTTTTCCGGCGACTCCCTTCGCTACATGACACATTCAATTAGTCTTGTTTTTTTCCCACAGCAATTTCTTTGAGAAGAAAAATTTCATGACTTTGTGGTAGAGAACCCGCCACGTAGATGGCAGCTGTTTGGTTCGGACTCCAACGTAGTATATTTATTATTTATAATATTGGCTTCTTGCACAATTTTGTACTCACAAAAATTGCAGATTATTCGCTCTCAACCAACGAAGACCACAGGAAAACCGATGATCAACACCGAAGCAGACGCCTACACTGGTATTTCAGCGTCAGTAATTGCCGAAGTTTCCTTCGGGAACCACCTTCACACTATAGCACAGGTGACTCAATCACCACGCGACTGTTATATATGCTGAGAATGCTAATTTAGAGATAACATGAAATATACAAAACTTCAGCATCCTTGCGTAAAAAAATTCTTGAGGCAGAAAGAGAGAGAGATAAATAGAGAGGAAAGGCAGGGAGGTTAACCAAGCTTGGCTCGGTTGGCTACCCTACACTTGGGGTGGGGGAAAAGGAGAACAATAGAAGGGAAAGAGACAGAAAAGATGAGGAGTAAGAAAGAGAAGCATAAATAGTCAGCTCGAGACTACACAGCATGGTCTCGCACAGTTCTTTCACAAGCGGTCGTGAAGTTTGGTGGTCCTTAAAAAGTACAAGAGGGCTTTCGTGGCTTTGCGCGTATGGGAAGCCGTCGGCCAAGGTCCCAGGATCTTCTCCTCTGTAATCGGCTGTGAATCCAGCTGACAGAGCTTGGCTTCCATAATACGTCGTTCGGTCTGGTATGCTGGGCATTGACATAGAATGTGCTCAAGCGTTTCCTCGAAGGCGCAGATGTTGCATGCCAAAGTGCTCGCCATTCCAAGGAGACGAGAGTACGAATTCGTTAATGCCACGCCCAACCTCATGCGACACAGTAAAGTTTCAGCGCATTGTGGGAGCCGGGATGGAAAACGAAGTTCCAAGTTTGGGTCGATCGAAAACAGGTGCGTGTTGGAGAAACCCTGCGTATTCCATTGTAGGAGAGATATACGGCGAGCAAGTGATTGTAGTAGCCTTGCAGCGTCCGTTCTCAAGAGTGGTAAGGGCGTGCGCTGGTCTTGGTCATAAGCCGATCGAGCAGCTTCATCCACGCGGTCATTGTCGACGATTCCGCAATGACTCGGCAACCACTGAAATACAATATCGTGACCTTCCGCGAGCGCTTCCTGGTAGTCGTGCCTTATCTGATATACTGATTGTTCATGTAACCCGTGCTGCATAACAAACCGTAGTGACTGTAAGGCTGACGTGGAGTCGCAAAAGATGGCCCATTGGTTAGGTTGCTGGTGAAGAATGTACTTTACTGCACCTTGAAGTGCTGCGAGCTCTGCTGCTGTCGACGTCGTGGTGGGAGAAAATTTGTACTGAAGCAATACATTTTCAGATGCAACAACCACTGCTCCTGTGGAGCTGTTGGAATTAGTGGAGCCATCGGTGTAAACATGTATGCGGTCGAAGTACCTTTCGTCCAACAGACGCAAAGTCAATTGCTTCAGGGCTAGCGTTGACATGCGTGCCTTCTTAAAGATTCCAGGAACGGATAAGCGCACGTCAGGTTGACGAAGACTCCATGGCGCAGTTGCTGGATGCATCGCAAGTTTGAAGCCAGGCGGTAGTATGTCCTGATGTTTTGTCACGATACCACAGTACGAAAAATGGGGCCTCCGAGCTGTCAAACACGCTAAATGATGTGACGGTAGCTGTGATAAATGCCGAATGTGCGCTCTCAGCGTCTCAACATTGATGTGCGTTGTGACCGGTTGTTCTTGTGCAATAACAATAGTTGACACTGTCGATGAGCATCTTGGAAGGCCTAGGCATGTCCGAAGTGCTTGTGCTTGAACGCTTTGCAGTGCACGGATGTTGGTCTTGCACGTGCTTGACAGGACAGGAAGGCTGTACCGAAGAGTTCCGAGAAAGAGGGCTGTGTACAGCTGCAATATGGAGTGCACGGATGGGCCCCATGATTTTCCGGCGACGAACTTGAATACATTCTCAATGCCAATGAGCTTTTTCTGCAGGTATGTGACATGCGGGCTCCAGGTTAGGTCACGATCTACGATGACGCCTAAGAATCTATGAGTGCTCTTATATGGGATTGATCTGCCATCGATGCACAATCAGTAGAAAGACATCGGTTTGCGTGTAAACGCCACCGCTGCGCATTTTTCTGTGGCGATAGTCAAACTAGAGTGTACTAGAACTTTTGAGTGGCGCGACCGAAATGCTTTCCCCTTGCTTTCTCCATCCCCAACTTGTGGCGAAAGTAGCGGCGGCGCTGGCATCGCCCGATCTTCCCACTTGGTTTACTCGGCTGGCTCGGCGGCATGGCCGGCATCTCGGTTTTAGTCGCTAAATGACGAAGAAGTAGCGTCTAAACCATTGTTACGCGCTAGGTTGCACAACTTGATATCCGCGTGTGCAACAAAGTCGGAAGTTATCACTTTTCAAGGCCCCGAAAGACGAAGAACGACGACTTCTTTGGGAGCGGAACCTCCATCGGCTTGACAAGCCGCTTGACGACGATTGTGCTGTGTGCGAGTTACATTTCAAACCACATTTCATTGTTAGAGACTACGTACACGTTATCAATGATGTTCAAGTCCGAATTCCTAGGGGAACGCCGACACTTGCCCCTGATGCAGTCCCGACGATCTTGCCCAACCTGCCTGCATATTTGACGCTAAAACTCCGGCTCCGCGGACCCAAACAAAGCACCGTCATCAGTGTGTGCCGGCGGAGAATGACAACAGAAAACGGCGACGCATTAGCAGTGCTGCACAGCTCCTTGTGGATACCAACGGTGCAACTTCTGCAGATGGCGACGAAGCTGACGAGGCAAGCTCAAGTGCCTCGTCTGGCGCGGTTGTCACTCTCGGTGATCTTCGTGGTCTTGTCCTACCATCAAAGTCATGGGCGCTACACGAGTTTCCTGGATTTGCCGGCGTGTCGTACGTAGCGTGCTCACTGAATCCTAGCACTCGTGAACTTTGCATTCAACGAGAAGTATACTTCACCTGTGCAGACAATGGAATCGTGCAATGTGAAGCATTCGTGCAAGACAAACTATTCAAGTCCAGTTTAGTAACTGTTCGAGAAGCCTCAGATGCTCTGCAGCTTGTTGCAAGCGTCCCACTCTGTTGTGGAGCAGCAGAAACTTCATTTTTGCCACCATCGGACCGTACCCACGGTCTACACGCACAAATGAAGTCAGGATGAGAAATCTTCTACAGTTTCAAAAGCGCACAGAAGCACCTAAAACTGAGTAGGCTATAAATTGATACAGTGGCGTAAAAAGGATGTCATTTTTCGTGCATAGTTTCTTACACTCTTAATTTTTTGACGGTACACCAAGAAGAAAAACAATTTTTCCTAGAAGAGGCTTGTAAGCGAGAGAACGTACAAATAATGATGCGAAATCTCAAAATAAATCTTTGATCTTGAATCTTTTTGTATTAAACCTGTGATGGTAAATTTAGCAGCATTAGAGATCTCGGTGCATAATTCATCGATCTAAGCTAATTCATTGTTGCACTTCAGTGTCCTTTCAAACGATCTTTCGACCATAACATCTTTTTTTTTAAATGTATTTTGGAAAGACAACCTTAACTCTGTCGTTCTGTTTGCTTTGCTTTATGTTATCTTTTGTATCCTGGCTCTATAATTTACGTTTTTTACAATTTACCTAATTGCAAATGTATTGTTTTATAAATATGTAAACCTTGCATTTTATGTTATCAATTATGATTAACATTAGTTACGACTCTGCTTTGCAGTGTTGTTGCGTTTTTTAAACTTTCAAAATCTTCCACTACTATGCTTCACCTCAGACATTCTTTTGCAGTATTACGTATTTACATTTCTGTGGGTCCTACAACAATGAATCTATTCCCATATTTCAAAACCAAAGGGAGGTTTGGAAAAACTCTGCTGCTCTTCAATAATATCAATAAAGCCTACTTTTTTGTCGTGTGTGCACGCAGCCACAAGCAATGAGCCTTTTATTTGAGTCCAGCTTTGGTGTTTTACGTGGAATTGACCAAGAGTTCTTCGTTTTGTGTGCACCATAGTCCTTTTCTTTTTGGGGGGGGGGGGCGCTTCCGGTGTGTACCGGCCAGCTGCTTTCTCGTCTAAAATGTGTACACTTTAAAAATTAAAAAAAATGCCCTCGTTATAACGTACAATGTGCTATGCTACTTTGGGCTGAAGTGCGGTCAGCAGCAACTTCAATAACATTAATGTCAAATAACCTTTATTTGCGCAAAAAAGGGGAGGTATGTGAATAAGCAAAACAAGAGGGAGATCATCTTCGCACTAGGCGCGACAGAGAGGTACCAACACGTACGCGGAACGCCTGCCAGCCATCCACCCGGGTAGATTGGTCGACGCCACCGCCACCGCATCATTCCACGCCGGAACGGCCGCTCCCTGGCAGCTGTTCGCGCCACTCAAAAGCTTCTAGTACACTCTAGTCAAACCTTGCTGGCGAAAGTATGTCGATGTCATTGTTGCCGCTTTCTGTATTCTTGCGCGCACTTGAGGCCGTGTCACGCCGGACGCCCAAATGCAGATATCGTCAGCGTAGAGATATATAAGCCGTCTGTGGCAGCATTTCGGTGAGCCCCATGAGAACCAGGTTGAAAAGTGTTGGACTCGAAACACCACCTTGTGGCACCCCACGACTTGTGAAATACTTATTCGTAGACCCATCTTCAGTTAAAACGAACATGGATCTCTTTGTGAGGTAGCTTCTTACCCATCGAAAGACACGACCTCCAAGTTTAGCTGCTTAGAACTGCCTCGTGGGTCACGTTGTCATAGGCACCCTTCACGTCTGAGAAAAGAGCTACCGACAGCCGCTTCTGAGCTTTCCGATGCTGAACAGAGGTCACTAAGTCAATAACGCTATCAACTGAGGACCGACCTCGTAGAAAACCAGTCATAGCATCAGGATAGATGTTATAATGTTGCAGGTACCATTCCATGCGTGTAAGCAGCATCCTCTCCATGACCTTGCCAACGCAGCTTGCTAGTGCTATAGGCCGGTATGATGCCAAATCAAATGGAGACTTTCCGGGCTTCAGCAAAGGCACCAGGTGACTACACTTCGACTCATCAGGCACCATTCCATCATGCCAAGACTTATTGAAAATGTCCAGGAGACAGCGCTGTGCATTCGGGTCCAGGTGACGTAGGGCAGTATAGGTCACTCCATCCGGACCTGGGGACGATGAGCGTCTGCATGTGTTCAATGCCGCATGAAGTTCTTCCATGGTGAATGCAACTTCCATTTGCTGATCTCCTGCGACTGGAACATCCTGTGGCAATAGATCAATCGGTATAGAGATGACGCCGGCGATCTTTGCACAAAATTCCCCAGAAACATCAAGCTGTGAGCGACGTTGATGTAGCGCCAGAGCGGCGAAGGGGTGACGCCGTTGCGGATGCGAGTGAATACCTCGAAGAGTCCTCCATACGGGAGACAAGGGCTTTTGAGGGTCTAGCGAGTCACAAAAATTCTTCCACCGTTGTTCATGAAGTTTGTGCATTCGACGCTGGATTTTTTTCTGAATGCGTCTGGATTCTCTGAGGTCAGAGATAGATTTCGTGCGTCTGTATCGTTTTTCGGCACGTCGTCGGACCGCTCGAAGATGTTCCAACTCTTGGTCGAGTGCCGTGCGTCTCAATTCTTTCGAACATATCTTCGTGGAAGTCTCCATTGCACAACTAATATCTTCTTCAATGGATTCTGGTGGTTCGTGCATGCACTTGCTCTCCACTAATATCTGAAACTCTTCCCAGTCAATAAGTCTTGAATGTCCAGGGGAAGGAGAATCGTCCAAACCTCTTACTGTCCCGTACGTGGGGATATGGTCGCTGCCATGTGTTTCAATATCTGTGAACCATTGGACTTTCGTGACAATGCTATGCGACACTAATGTCAAGTCCAGGCAACTACTGTAAGTTACTCCTCGGAGATAAGTAGGGCTGCCGTCGTTCAGCAACTCAAGCCCGTGCTCTGATGCGAGATCAACTAGGTACGTGCCTTTTCGATTTGTCCTGATGCTTCCCCACAATGGATGATGGGCGTTCAAGTCACCCATCAATATCCAAGGTGCTGGAGTCGCTGCAAATATACTATTCAATATCTGTTGATCTAATCGACCTGACGGCGCTATATATGCGCCTATCAGCGTAAACGACAACTTCTTCTTTTTAACATATAGACACACGTAGTGATTTCCATTGTGAGACTCTACTCTTTGGAGAACGTAAGTGAGTTCTTTACGGATGTACACAGCAACTTGACTTCGCTCAATGCACGATGAAGAAACGAACGATTCATAGCCCGACAGACGAGGTATTTTTGAAAAATGCGGTTCACAAATGATGATGATGGGAAACCTATTTTCGAAAATGAATTGTCTGAACTCAGGCATTCTTGACTGTAGACCTCTTGCGTTCCACTAAATTATGGAAGCACGCTTGACTTTTTCACGGAAAGACTGATGCGGTCTGTGGTGCGCCATCTTGTTTCTGAAGTCCGGCAAGAACTGGTTCTAGTGTGTCCAAGATTTGCAGCGCGCATTTAGCGGCAAGGATCTGTAGACTATCCAATAGAGTGCGAATAACACTCATGAACGACCTCAATAAAGAAAAGACTTGTACCTCTTGGGTGGACAGACTGCCTGCTGGGGGCGTATTCGTTGTTGACTGTAGATATTGTGGTTCCGTAGACACGTGTACCCGCGGTAAAGGGGGCCAGTCAGAGCCGGATGTTCTCTGTAGCGCCACAGTGTCTTCCGGCACCTCTGGACTTACCCTACCTTGTGGCGGGGGCGGGGGAGGTCTCTGTGGTCATGGCGGCGGTGGTGGTGGCGGTGGCGGCGTTAGTAAAGGCACCTTCGGCACAGGACTGCTTTTTTTCTTTTCTTCGAGCACCGCCGTCGACGGGAACGCCGTCGTTGAACAACCGTTACCGCTTCCTTTCGTGAGGATCCGTCTTTAACTATTTGTCTCAAAATGCTCCTCTCTTTCTTCAGTACTGGGCAGTCTTTGGACGAGGTCTCATGGTTCCCGTTGCAGTTGCATTTTAGGAGAGTTGCTTGGCAAGCCTCTGCTTTGTGGGGTCCGGCACAACGTGGGCATGCTTGCTTGTTGTTGCACACAGCACTAACATGACCCAGTTTTAGACAGTTGTGGCACTGTAGTGGTCTTTGGATGTATGGTCGGACAACGTGACGAAAATGACCACCCTTTACATGTGATGGGATGCAATCACCTCTGAAGGTCACCTTGATGCAACGGGATTTGCGAAGCCGGCATACTTGCAATATGTCTGTTGCCCCAGTAGCTGGCTTTATTAGAACAGGAAGGTCTGCGTTCGGTATGGAAACATCAACGTCATAAATGACGCCTGTCGTCGTGTCACTATGCTGCGGAATGTAAGTTCTGAGATAGATGCCTCCAAGCTCCGTGACAGTTCGCAGAGTATGTAGCGCAGCCGGGTGCTCAACGTCTATGGCCAAGATATTCTTCCGTGGGTTGAGTCTAATATCCTTTATCTCATTAGGCACGATAGCTTCGAGACGCGCTGATATCGCTTGCCTGTTCATGTTCTTCAGGTTGATCGAAGAGTCGACAGGAACCAAAAGTATGGTATGGCGTTCAGAACTGCACGCCGCCTTCACGGTAGAGACGCTAGCTGCTTCTCTCTACTGCAGCTTCTCTCTACTGGTAATAAGGCAGAAACGAAAGCAGAGCTACGTGGCTTTCATTGCTGCTTTTCAATTTTCTTTTACTTTCCACGCCCGTTTTTTCCTCTTTCTACTTTTTATTTCCTGGTCCTTTTTCTTTTTTATTCTTTGATCTGTCTACTTCTTTTTCTCTTTTTTCATATTTTTGTCTTCTTCTCATTTCTTGCTTACTTTTTGATCTTGCTTGTCTACCACTCTCTGTTTATTTGTCTTTTTGTCTATGTCAGCCTTGGTTCACTTTCTTTTTTTTACTCCAATCGGTCTTTCAATGACATTTTTTACTCTCGTCCTCTCTTCTTTATTTCCTTGTCACGCTCAATTAGCTGTACTATAATGGACAAGGTTATTTTATACCTGGTTTCGTCGCTGGTTATGTCAGTAGTTATGATGCTCGGTGTCAGATCTTGGCTACGCGGCTTGAGTCCTGCTTTTTCCGACAAACTTTTTCTCAAAAAAGTTCTTTCTTTTTTTTTCGAACTTTTTTGCCTGCCTTAATCTCTCTTTATTTGTCTGTGTACTTCTTCTCTTACCCATCAGACGTTTTCTGTCTCGCGCCAGACAAATCGGCATACGTTTTCTGAAAGCGAGCAAAACATAGAGACGACGACAATGAAGAAGAGAAGGAAGATAACGCGTTCCAGTAGTTTGTTTAGGTTTTTGTTTATTGTTGTTTTTTGTTTAGTTGTTTAGTTAGGATTTGAACTAGGTTGACCTATGTTACTAACAAAAAATCGTTATAGTAAGTACAGATCAGTTATCATCAAAATTTCATTCTAAAATTCGTAACGTTTTCAATTTGTAAGTTTCTGCACTCTAAAATCGAATAATTCTTTACAAGACCATTAAATATTGGCCGATCCCCCACAGTGGGTATGAGCCACAAGTGAAGGGAAACAAGAACAAAAACAACAAGGAGGAGTTTGTAATACTAGTCTTTGTTCACGGATGAGGGTGCATGGCTGGCATTAAAAGATCCGCTAACAAAAGTAGTGTGAGAGAGCCCAGCTGTGGTCTTTGAAGAATGAAGTAAAAGAAAGAAGTTTCCAAGCAAATGCTTTTAATTTATTATTTATGCGTGGGACTCGCGGAAATACCAGTACTTCACTTCAGTTGTGCAAATTTCCACTATACGAACACAGTCGTGAGCACTCAAGCCCGCCTTGTCTCGACAGCTATCAGTAGACGAATCGTATGGGCTTCTAAAGCAATGTCGAGTGGCGCCACTGCTTTATTCGTAACTGAAAATATCCATGACGCTCTTTTTACCATAAAAATGCCCTATCCGTTTCTGCGATTGCGCATAGCTCTCGAATTGCACCTGCGGGACGTCAATATTTAATTATTCTTGACTAGCAGTGCTCAAGGCTCATTGAGAACAGCAAGCACACATGTATTGCTGGCACCGCCGCTGGTAATTCCAGTGAAAACACCATCTTCACCTTCAACGCCCATCCCCAGCAACATATAACTGATCCGCGCAAGCGTCCCAGCCAAACTTGAGCTTGTGTTCCTCATGCGTTAGTACCTACATGCTCATTCACCTTATTTCAAGTTGACACAACAAACAGGACAAAAATGGTGCTGCTTCTCAGAGCAGCCGTATTTGCTCACACCGGCGCTTTCTGTAGGTACTCTACATCAGATCCTCCCTGTCCTTTCTCTTTCATTCCTCCTCCTACATCAGATCCAAAAAAGCTGACAGCCTGCTTACGTCATATAGAAGTCCAATTTGTTGCTATCGTGTACATTTTCTCAGCCTTTCGCGCGAAACTGTAATTTTGGTGTTCATGGCGCTCACTAGAAAGCACACTCCAAGTTTGGCAGGATGTAATAATGAGCTTCTTCTAAGTGATACATCGTGAAACTTGGGGCGCACAAACGTAAGATGGGCCTGAAAAATGATGCCGGGACGATGCTGATATTAGGCACACAATTTCATTGTCCTTTTGCCTCACGTGTTGTTCTGTGTCCCTTTTAATTACATGGAAAGTCACAGCTCATTCTTTTAATGTCGTAATGATTTGAAGGTCTTTTGTCTATACACCTCGAACGAAACAAGAAAGCAGGCGCACTAGCAGCTGGGCAAATGAACGCAAGTTCGTTAACGTTCCCCAAAGGCGCTTTTAGGCAGTGTCAGACAAAAAGATGTGTGCCTTGAAATTTTCATTACATGAGACAGATCAGTCTACAGTCATATGACAGAAAAAAGGTGGTATAATCTGCTGCATCACTTTCGTGACTTGTTTCTTTTATCGTGCAGGAGTTCATCATACGCGTCTCATAGCATACGTCTTTCATTTCGAGCTCTTATAACACGCAGTTTCATTTAATATGAAAAGACATCTCAAATAACATGTGAAGACCGATTCAGCACTAGATGTAGAATTGTACATCCGGAAAGAATAAGTAAAGCAAGAAGCTGGAAGTGGAAGACAGCGCCTTCTTTTTGTGCACTTGATCATGTTCTGTCGTTGAGCTCAAAATGACAAACTTTAATTGTAAAAAAAAAAACTGCGCTGCTTCCCGCAGTACGAGTGCTCATGCTGTTATTGTGACTTATGAATGAATTCAAAACCTCGAAAAGAAAAATTAAGTAGAAAATCAAGCCATCTCTTTAGAACGAACTTTTTGACACCTTTTTGAGTGAAGCGAAATAAAACCAAGTGAACATGTGCAGAAGGTTAGGTGTGTTCACGCTGTGAGTGTGTAAGTCATGCGTCACGCACCGAGATTATAATGAGCACAAAAGCAGGGCTAGAGATTCTTTGAAAATTCAGTGCTTCCTCATCCAGCCGACACTTCAGGGCACAAAGGAACATCGTGAACAATAGGGCAATCGAAGCATGAAAAACACGAGGCGACATATGAGTGACACGTCAGGCGTACCGTACAATATATTCGACAGAAAGCTAAGGAAAGAGATAGATGAAAAAACTGCCCCTTTTTGGTTACAAAGAGGGGGGGGGGGGGCGTACCTCCGATTTCAAAACACCAAACTCGTTTGGCTAAACAAGTATCTAATTGGTCTCTCGCGCATTTGACGGGGCGTAAAGCGTGTAGCTTTCCTTAGTAAACAGTTTTTCACTGAATGTGTGTGTTTTTATCGTAATTCACTGAAAAGCAGTAACTTGTAGAGAGAGGCACTTCATTTCTACTCCCTTGGTAAACACCTACGGCAGAACAATGTAGCGTTATCTGTAACGAATATGAAAAATGAGACAATGGTTAACCACGTCAAGAGAAAATATACCAATTTAAAAAAAACTTTCTAGAAATTCAGTCCGCAATATGTACAATCGACTCGCTGAACTGTCTCTAGGAAGCCAATTGGCGACCCTGAGTCATGCCCGCCGATTCGCTATAGCCAAGAGAGCCTTGGAAGAAAGGCGCCACCCGCGATGAACCATTTTTCTTTTTTTAAAAAAAATATCTCTCTCTCGCTCGTTTCGGCCGCATTGAATCAATGAGCTTGCAAACGTCAGTGACACTAGGGAATTGTAAGTTCTGGTCATCTACATTAGGTATTCTGTCACACGCATGCAGCGTCCTCGTTAGCGTCACACAGCTCTCTGGAAAGCAGACTAATGTGACGTAGATGGCTTTTAATTAAAGTGTGTACATTCAGTACCTTAGTGGTGACGCTGCAGTTGCCGTGCACACTTGAATTAAAACATGACGCAGAGTCTGCGAATACTGTGCACTTATACGCGACCGATGCAACACACGCTTAAAAAAGGCTTCTATATTGCTAGATCCGAGTCGATAAAAACGCAGCGCTAACTAAATACGAACATTGAAACATAATGCGAGGACAGATGCTGATTTAATCTACGAACAAAGCTTTTATTGTACGTGCACAAATATACAGCTTAAGAAAGGAGAAGGGGGCCGGGCAGTTAGGAGGGAAGATAGTTGCAATCGCAAGTGATAGGGATAAAAAAAATCAGACGTTCATACTTTTACAACTGCTGTAGGAAACGCTGTCCTTTGTCAGAAAGGATAAGTGAATCAGGGGCTCTGACGGACATTGATTCTTCGTGTGATTGAGCGAAATTATCGAAAAATCTATGAAGCACGATTACGTTTGTACTTGCGCAGAGGTGCGCAGTCACATTTAGCTTAGTGAACCACCAGATGACTGCCCCACTTATTCCTCACGGTGTTCCCGTGTTCCAGCAGGCAGCGGTTAGTTGAGGCAGTGTCTGGTTTGGCCTACGGAGTGAATCCTGCCGCATGTACGACTTTAGCACTTGCTCAGTGAGGCTTTCAAAAAATGAATATGCTGACTCGGAAATTCGAGGTATACATGAGGAACCGTACTTTAGATGGCATGAACGGGCTTAAGGGCAGAAGGGGTCTTATGTCGCATGGATCTCCATAAATAAAAGGCGAATGAATGAAAGAGTCCTTTATTAAAAGAGATGGTGACTCTTGGTCGTTGTAGAGAATGAAGTGGGAAAAGGACAATGGTCTTAAAGAGTGAGAAACACCTTCGTGTCACGCCTTCGCACGGGTCAGGCGACCTCTCCTACACAACTCCAAACAGGCCACTTTCACTACAGTATAACGACAAGAGAGTCTTTGTCAAGATTTCTTCTATGATTTATCCTGTGACATAATAGTATAAACGCACCTGTAGGAATTAGCTACTTAAGTTCCTAAATACGACGATGAAGCGCTGTTAGCAGACGAAGAAGTAGCAAGTTCGCCTATAGGAGAATTTTCTAACCTGACTCCTTTATCTTAGGCATCATTTTCTTGACATGTCGAGTGACCAAACATTCCGTATTGTGGAAGTATAAAAAGACAAAGGGAATGAAAAAGTCTGTATATAGAGGATTGCGCTCTAAAGGGCCGGAAAAAAACCTACATTCAAACAAGAGCAATACACCCAACAGGCAAAGAAGAACCATAGACGGAAAAAGAGCCATAGCTTTATTATAAAGGCGCATAAATAAAAGTGATACCAACAAATTTGAAGGTGACGCGAAGAATGGCAAACAGATCAAAACGTGCCCCGCGCTTCTTACGCACAAATGACGCACGAAATGTACCCATAGGTACAGATGAACGCGAATAAGAGTCTCACTTGCTACTTCACTGTGTCTAAAAAGCACCTCCTTTTCGCAAACATAGACTGTGCAAATATTGCAGTGACCTTTGTGCGCCCGGTAACTGCAATAGAATCGTTCTGCTGAAAGCCCAAGGTGCACGTTTTTCCCCACTGCGAGATAAGCACGTGAATGTGTGAGCGTCCCCCTCTCTCTTCGTGGAGCAAAGTAGGCGTGGGAGATGAGAGCGAGCGCCGCCGCATCAGGATGATCTGGCGAAGCGTGCTCACACTCCACCTCGCTGGTAATGCTTAAAACCTATAGTTCCCTCGA